>JAJOOO010002096.1:0-35835 GCA_029582685.1 Solanum piurae
AACGATATTGTTGATAAGTCATAAACATGTTAACCCCCCCCCCCCCCCACGGCTTACCTTTGATTTGTTGAGTGAGAGTCCTTCCACACGGAACTCCCGAATCATTATGATTTTGAGGAGTTCATTGCCTTTTGAATTATATGAGAAAGCTAACTCAAAATTAACAAAATTGAGCTGCTTGCTAAAGAATCTGGACTTAGTTGATAAAGACACCGAATGGACTAAAATGCTTGAACCCCTTGCATAGGAGTTGCTGGTGTACTCCACTTCTTTGCTATGCACCATTCATGGTGCGAGTAACGGTGATTTTGGAATGTACTAATTGTGTCCGGAACAATGTTGATAAGGTATCAAGATCGTGGGTGTTCCGCTAAAGAAACTAAAATGTCACAACAATAGTTTGCAACTTGTCAAAAGTTTCAACATTTTGCTGTTAGAAAAGGATCTCGAACCCAACTCTACCTCAAAATTTAGCTCTTGAAAAAAAAGTTGCCTGAGACCATAATAAAGGTGACCACCCATCCCTTTTTTATTCGACGTGAAACTCTTCAACAATTGACATTTCATATAATCCTGAATAAGGCGCAAATGAATTTATCCATTTCTCACAAGTAGAAAGATGTTCATCGACCTTATTAATTGCCTGAGTGAAGAGACTAGCTATACGAATGTTGGAGATGAAGAATCTTAGGATCATGAAAATAGGCTCCATCAAATTAACTAGGGATATTTTTATAGACAGAAACAATGGATACAAGGACACTCGCAATCAAGTGTTTCCGTAGAAAATTCAAACTTTCTTTTTTGATGTTGCGATCACATAAAAACATAAACTTTGAGGCTTTATAGCAACATAAGTCCTTTTTTTTGTCCATTTACATAGTGAATGATACAATTATGTTGCTTCTATTCAGTTAAAGCAATATACTTTAGGAGTCATTTAATACGTTGGATTGATTAAGATATCATAAGATTAAGTTTAGAGTTAAAAATATAATTAATTAGCTTTTAGGGTTTAATTATTGTACTTTCCTTTTAAATAAAACACACACTTTTGCGCTTTCTGTCTCTCTCTCAGAATTAATCAATGGCGGCTGATTCTGAATCCTTCTACTTTCCTCATGAAGTTGTGACAGAAATCCTATTGAAACTTCCAGCTAAATCATTAATTCGATTCACAGTTGTCTGTAAATCATGGTATTCCCTCATCACCAGTTTTCGTTTCATCTCAGCTCACCTCGCCCAAACCCCACAATCCGACGCCCTTTTTGTTAGGCGTTATGACAGTTCTTGCAATAGAGAGCACTATTTCTTGTTTGAAGACTCTAAGAATCGACCCTTTTACTTGAATTTCACAGCGGAACTGCATTTCCCGTTCAATTGCCCACTTGGGTATTTCAGAATTGTTGGCAGCTGCAACGGCATCCTGTGTTTGTCAGACGATTTGTTTGGTGAGTTGCGGAGTCTTATCTTATGGAACCCTTCTATTCAGAAATTTATAACTTTACCAATGCCTTCAATTAATCCTCAGTCGCCTCATATGTTTGTTTTTGGATTTGGGGCTGATTTGCGTGAGTCTGATGATTATAAGTTGGTTAGACTTGTGTATCGTAAGAATGATGATGTTGTGTATAAGGATCCTCCGGAGATTGAAATTTATTCGATTAATAGTGGGGTTTGGAGGAGAGTGATTGGGGTTGAGATTAAGCATTGTATAGTGGAGTTTATGTGGTCTCAGGTTTTTGTAAATGGAGTTGTACATTGGATTGCGTATGATGTGGTTGCGAATGGTGGTGACCTTCGGAGTTTAGTTATGACTTTTAGTATAGCAGATGAGGTGTTTGGGGAGATTATGTTGCCGGATCCTTTAGTTGGTGTAATTGCAACGAATTTATCCATTATGTTGTTTGAGGAATCACTTGCGGTTGTTAAGTGTGAGAGGGAGATAGATGGTGCTTCATGTGAAGTATGGGTGATGAAACAATATGGAGTTGTGGAATCTTGGAGTAGATTGTATCGTATAAATTTGGTTGCAGGTATGGAGAAAATAGTTGGATTTAGGAACAACGGTGAAGTTTTGTTTTCAACTAGGAGCAATGATCTGGTTTCGTATGATCCAAATAGTGGACGAAATAGGGGTCTTCGTATTCAAGGGAGCTCTCGCTCATTTTATGTTCAAAATTACATGGAATCACTTATTTTGCTTAAAGGGAACAGTGTCGTTTCGGGTGGGTCGTTGGAATGAATGGGAGATTTATGGACTGAATGAGTAGCTGAACTACAGAAGTTATCGATACAATAAAGAAGAATGTGATCAGAAGGCAAGACATTTTACCAAAGTTCATGGATGTTTCAAGGTAGTGGAAGCGGAAGATGTTTTATCAAATTTGGAAGACCTTGTTTAGAGCTATTTGATCAGAAGGTATTGTACTGAATGTTGAATTACATGGAATCACTTTTTGTGTTACATTAGTTGTTAGTGTAATCTTGTTGCTTTTTGATGTATTTCCTGTTTATTTTTGTGAAACCTTATCCTAATCAAGCAATGGACCTTGTCTTTATCCGTCGAGTATCATATTATTTTGTTGTAGTTACTATGATTTTACTATCTGCTTGTTTTCATTGTTTTCTTTAAGCTAAATATGGTTAGGCCATTTAAGGTTACCAAATCCGGCACCCCTATTCACCTAAAGTTGGCAGGCAATAAGGTGTTGTAGTGGCCTGACTATTTGCTATACGCACATTATTACCTTCTCATTGCATCTAGTGTGATTTGATAAGGCAAAATTTCCATACTCGGTGGGAGGTGGCAGGTATCATGTGGAATTAGGTGAGGTACTACGCAAAAGCTGGTCCGAACACCAAAGTCGTCATAAACTCATTGAACTTAGCTGACCTCAAGAAGATTGCTTTTGATTTTGTTACAAGTACTCAATACAGTTGCTTCTTCGGTATGATTCAAGTCAGTGATATAGTTCGAAAATTGCATCTAGTGTGATTTGATAAGGCAGAATTTCCATACTTGGTAGAAGGTGGAAGGTATCGAGGTGTGCAAAAGTTGATCCAAACACCACTGTCGTCATAAAAAAAAAAGAATTTCCATACTTCTCCATGATGTCGAAATTGGCGTGTGATGAGGGAAATGCATAATGCTCAATTTAGCTCAATTGAATGTTCTTCCTTGTATTATAAATCCTTGATTGATTATGGCTGATCTTCTTTCCTTCTTGTCCATGGGGGAATTTCACCTATGTGTTTCTTTATTTCTTTTCCTACGAAGTGACTTTTGGTTAATTGTCATTATTAAAACTAATTTAGAAGTATTTAGGGCTAACAGTAACACTTATTACAAAAGAACAATTAATAACAAAGAATTAAAGTTAGAAAATATTAGATGCTCAATGATCATTTGAGGAGGAGACAAAGTTTTCCAATCATTTGCCATAATTGAAAATTCAACTAGTAATAAAATAATGATGGAGAGTTCTAGTTCATAAATCATAAATACCATATATTAATCCTCATCCAACCTTAACTTACCACATAATTACTTTATAAATTCACTCATATTTGGAAATAGACTTGAAGCGATCCCCCAACAATAACTAGACAATGTAATTCTCACTTAACATAACACAAGGGCAAAAGAAACATTATTACTGATTTTTTAAGAATAAGTTCTAAGATTATTAAGCTAATAAAATGCAAATAAAAGGTTAAGCCGGTAAGTATATGATTTCTGGATTTTCTGGCCTAAAGGTCCTAAATAGAAGATAAGTGAAAGAAATAACTTAGCAATTTCAGCATTGGGTTTATTCCAAACCTGCAACCCGCCCTACACCGCATGATTTTTATTTAAAAAATCTAAACATGTCCTGCCCCGCCCCGCCCTGACCCTCAAAAGCTATATCCGCCCCGCCCCGACATCTCAATATTTAAAGCAAATTTACCAAAATGTCTTCCATAACTAGGGTTCTTCCTATCTCTCTCTCTTTCTCTCAAAATTGATCAATGACTGATTCCGACTCCACCTACTTTTGTTCTGAACTTTTGAGAGAAATCCTACTGAAACTTCCTGTTAAATCCTTAATTCGATTTATAATTGTCTGCAAATCATGGCATTCACTCATCACTAGTTTTCCTTTCATCTCCGCTCATCTCGCCCAAACCCCGCGTTCCAACACCTTTCTTGTTAAGCGTTTCGATAGAACTCGCAAAAGAGAGAGTTATTCATTGTTTCAAGACTCTAAGAATCGACCCTTTTCCTTAGATTTTACAACGGAACTGAATTTCCCTTTCAAATCGAACCTAGGGTTTTTCAAAATTGTTGGTAGCTGCAATGGCATCGTGTGTTTGTATGACGATGTGCTTGGTCAGTTGCGGAGTCTCGTTCTGTGGAACCCTTCGATCCATAAGTTTATAAGTATTCCTATGCCTTCGATTAAGCCTCAGTGGCCTCATATGTGTGTTCTTGGGTTTGGTGCTAATTTGCCTGAGACTGATGACTTTAAGTTGGTTAAACTTGTGTATCATATGAATTATGGGTTCGTATATAGTAGTCCTCCTGAGATTGAAATTTATTCGATTAATAGTGGGGTTTGGAGGAGAGTGGTAGGAGTTGAGATTAAGAATTGTATGGTGAAGTTTTTGTCGCCTCAGGCTTTTGTAAATGGAGTTGTACATTGGATTGCGTCTGATGTGGTTGTGACTGGCGGTGACCTTTGGAGTTTAGTTAAAACTTTTAGTATAGCGGATGAGATGTTTGGGGAGATTATGTTGCCGGATGCTTTAGTTGGTGTAACTACAACGAATTTATCAATTATGTTGTTTGAGGAATCACTTGCTGTTGTTAAGTATGGGAGCGAGATAGGTGGTGATTCATGTGAAGTATGGGTGATGAAGCAGTATGGAGTTTCAGAATCTTGGAATAGATTGTATCATATAAATTTGGTTGCAGGTATGGAGAAAGTAGTTGGATTTAGGAACAATGGTGAAGTTTTGTTTTCAACTAGAAGAAATGATCTTGTTTCTTATGACCCAAATAGTGGACGAAATATGAGTCTTGGTATTCAAGGGATCTCTTCGTTGTTTTACGTTCAGAATTACAAGGAATCACTTATTTTGTTCAATCGGAACAATGTCAATTCGGGTGGGTTCTTGGGAGGAATGGAGGTTTATGGACTTAATGAGTAGCTGGACTTCAGAATTTATCGATACAATAAAGAAGAATGTGATCAGAAGGTAGGGTATTTCACCAAAGTTCATGACTGTTTCAAGGTAATGTGGAAGTGAAAGACTTTTTATCAAATTTGGTATCTGATAATTATAATTTTCTGAATGTTGAACTTTTGTTTTCTATTTTCTTGTGTGACATTAGTTGTTACTGTACTCCTATTGCCTTTTGATGTATTTTCAGTTTAATGGTTGGGATTTCTTATCTTTATCAGTTGATTGTCATATTATCTTCTTGTAGTTATTGTGATGTTACTATCCGATCGTTTCATTGTTTTTGTTTTTTTTTTAGTTAAATATGATCCGTCCTTTTAAGGTTGCTAAATCGGGCAATAAGGTGTTATGTGTCTCATCAATTGCACTTGTCTGACTATTTGGTTGCACATGCAGTTATGCACATAATTACCATGTCATTACTTCTAGTGTGATTTGATAGTCATAATTTTCATACTTATTTGTGATGTCGAAAATGGCGTGATGAAGTAAATACATAATGCCCAATTTAGCTCAACCCTCACTAGTTGTTTTTTTTTAACAAGCAAAGTGCATATTCTTCACTTTGTAAACCAAGTACTAAGCTAGTAATGGACCTTGTACAATAGCGTAAGAGAGAGAGAGAGAGTGGCATGTACAATGTCAGTCCAGCAAAGGACCAAAAGTCTCAAGGATCTATACTTAGTAGGGCTGGGCATTCGGTATTTCGGTTCGGTTTCGGGTTTTTTTTTCCGGTTTTTTCGATTCTTGTACAACGTGTACCGAACACCGAACCGAAATAATTCGGTTCGATTCGGTTTTTATTATTTCGATTCGGTTTTTGTTATTTCGGTTCGGTTTTTGTTAATTCGATTTTTTGTTATGGGCCTGCTTAGTGGGTTTTTTAAAATTTTGTTATTTTTTTAATTTATATTTATTTCTTTTTGCTTATTTTACTCTGTTTTTCAAATTATTGTATGATTCAAAATAATAAATTGTCGTTAACATTGAAGTTTAGCCTTGTTATAACATTGAAATTTACCGGTAGTTGTTGTGTTGCGGCTGCCTGCTGGTTGATTGGCGGCTACTGCGTGCTACTGATCACCGGAATGGTCGCCGGAACGGTCAACGCTGCTGTAGTCTATAGACGACTAGACGTGGGAAGTGGGAACGATAATTTTTGCCTTTTGGAAAGTGGGTCTGTAAAGTTGAAAAGACAAACTTTTGTTTTTTATTTTTAAATTATAATATTTACTATTTAATATTAATAATTAATATAATATTAATATATATTATAATATAATATATTTCGGTAAACCGAAATACCGAATTATACAAAAATTGCATACCGAAATATCGAAAAATATATACCGAAAACCGAAATACCGAAACCGAATTACCGAAATAATTCGGTTCGGTTTTTCAGTGTTTATGCCCAGCCCTAATACTTAGTATGAATTGTTGCGACCTTGTCTTCAAGACGTCTTCTATGGTCTCATTCCAGATCGTCTAAACAACACAAGCAGGGATAGTGTAGATCCTTAAGAATCAGAATGGCCTTGAGCAATTTTAGATATTCACTTAGTCACTTCTTTAATTTCACGATATTTGGAAATCGCAATAACATATATCTCAATTTAGCTACTACTACTCAATACAGTAGCTTCTTCGATATGATTCAAGGAACATAGTTTGAAAATTGCTCAAGGCCATTCTGATTCAACTAGTGTTGTATGAATGTTAAGTCCAATTAACATAATGTTGCTACTCTTCTTTGTATATCGATCAAATGTTTTTAGAACGATCCATACTCGAAAGACTTGATTTCTTTTATGCCACTGATACCTCACATTTAGGCTCAATGAGTGCAAATATATATACCAATGGACGTGTATACTCAATCAAGGAATAAATATAAATTCTTGGTTGAAAGAAATACCCTTATGATTTTCCTATTAGGGCTAGAAGCAGCTTCACTAAAGGCTGCTATAAAAGTCAGCCTTACCAAACGAGAGAGGTACGTACTTCACTTGAACTTGTATATATATCACTGATACCACACATCTAGGGCTCCTAATTTGATGACGAACACAATCACAGAAGACGAATAATCACAATTGAAACTGCAACTAGGGGTGTGATTTGATAGGCAGAATTTACATACTTCTCCTTGATGTGAAATTGGCGTGTGATTTGATAGGCAGAATTTACATACTTCTCACTTGGTTCACTATCAACAGTCTTGACTGTCTGAGAGTTTAATTGACCGATATCGATATTAGCTGAGAACATCTCCACTAGTTCGATATCTGTCTATTAAAGCTGAAGCATGCTACTAGAACATACCCCAGAACATGAAACTTTACGATAAAATACTATCCATAGCAAATACAACTCGAGTTCAAATTACATGAAACTTCACAATAGACATCTCTGTTTCAATGAAGAGACAGAATCATTTTTATGTATAACAAAGAAACTATTGAATCTTTGCAGCATGATTAATGTTACTGGGGTCTATCACTTTCTGTTTCTTCCATACTCTAAAGATGCCTCAGTACAATATTGACGTCGAAATTTCAGTGAATTGTCACCTGAACCAGCCAATAGAACCAGGGTAAGTCAATCTTGATGTACTAACCAGCTGCTACCCGGGGCTGTTTTCATACCCCTCTTGATCATCTCTCTTCTGAGTCTTTCCGCTTCCTCAAATTGCCCATTACTAGAATAAATTCTTGCCAGAATCACAAAATTAGCAGGATTCTCAGGCTCTACTTCAAATAAAGCTCTTCCAGCTATTTCTGCCAGCTCAACTTCTCCATAAGTTCGACAAGAAGCAAGTAGTGCTCCCCAAGCTTTCGCAGTCACTTTCACTGGCATTTTCCTAATGACATCATACGCCAGATGCAATCTTCCTGACCTACTCAATACATCTATCAAACAAGCGTAATGATCACTGCTTGCTTCAACACCATAACGAACTCTCATACGAGAAAAGTACATCTGTGCTTCATCAGCTAGTCCAGCATGACTACAAGCTTTCAAAACCCCAAGAAAAGTAATTCCATCAGGCCTGACATTAGCCTTCTGCATTTGCTCAAAAACTTCAAGTGCAGTTCTTGCCTGCCCGTGAAACGCGTAAGCTGATATCAAGCTACTCCAAGCAACCACATCCCTGTTTCTCATACTAAGAAACACAAGATGAGCTTTCTCAAGACACCCGCAACGCCCATAAGCCTCGATTAATCCACTCCTCAATTGCGGATCTGGATCAATATCATTCCTTATTGAATACCCATGAATCTGTTCGATCAAATTCACATCCGCCATACCAAGACAAGCACGTAACAATGCAAGAACCGTAATCAAATTCGGCTTCAACCCCATCCTCCCCATCTCTCTGTAACACAAAACAGCCCTACTAAACCCATCCTCCGTCTCCGCCAACCCTGCGATAATCGCGTTAAAAGTAGAAGGATTAGGCTCCACATCCATCACTCGAAACAACTCCAACGCCCTCCCAACATCATTACAATGCGCGTAAACCGAGATCATCGAGTTCCAAACAACTACATTTCTCTCCGGAGATTCATCAAACAGTTGGCGTGCGTACTCTACGGAGACACATTTCCCATACATGTCGACTAATGCACAAGCAACAAAGGGGTTGGAAATGAAAGAGGCTTTAGTTGTGTGTGCGTGAATGGTTGCGCCGAGCTGAGAGAAACTCAGCGCGGCGCAAGATTTAAGGGCGAGAGGGAACACGAAGGGGTCGAGTGAATAGGAGAGAGTTGAATGGATTTGGTGGAAAAGAGAAAGGGCTTGTTCATGTTTGCCTTGATTGACATGAGATGTTAAGAGTTTTGTGTAAGAAAGCAAACGTTGGAAGTTTGAAGAAAAATAACTCATTGCTTTGTGCTTTTGCCGCCTTGTTTTGAATATATATACCGTTTGGATACCAATACATTTAATGTGATGGATAAAGAAAAATAATTCCGGAATAAGTTTTTAGTACCTTGGATAACTTATCCAGGATTAATAAATATGACTGGCATATGTTATCCCTACTTGTGGGTGGAATACTATCAGGGGATAACTTATCCAAGGATAAAAATATAAAATATTAAAAGTACCCCTTAAATTTTTTTTTATAAATAAACAACTTATTTTTAGAGGATATTTTTTATAAACAAACAACTTATTCTTAGAAATTATGTCATGCATATTTGACAAACCATACAACTAATAAGATAAAACGACCTCTAAATGAATAATATGAAACACACAAATGTGCTTATTACTCCGATGAGAGTTGATCGGATGGTAAGCACTTCTAACTTTGAGGTTGTGAATGCTCCCTCCAAAGAAACAAAAAGGTGGTAGTTCATGGAATGAATGAGAGATTTTCAAATATTTAGTTGGCGTGATTATGCTATATTGTGAAATTTTAAAAAAAAAGTTGTTTTTATTTTTAAAAGCAAAAAAATATTTAAAAATTGGAATTATGTTGAGTTATGGATATAAATTGAAGTTGCTGTTTTTTTCTTTTACTTTTTATGAGTAATTTGGATAGAGAAAAAGTAGAAATAAATTTGTTATTATTTTTCAAGTTCTTAAAAATTCAAAAATTTAACTTCAAGTTGAATTTAAGAATTCTATGGTCAAATACTTCCTTAATTAGAGATTTCTAATCTAAATTTTGGATAGATTGCATTTCCCTTTTGATAGATCATATGTGGTGTTTATTTGAATTAATTCATTTAAAGGGTTTTAAATACTAGAGAGTTAAAAAAAAAACGTTGAGTCGAAATTTTGAGCAGGGTGCATTTTCTCTTTTAACGAACTCTATATGATGTAAAGTCAAATTAATTGAGTTAGTGTATTTTTAAATACGGGATAATTGAACAAAAAAAATAGAGTTTGAATTTTGGAATGAAGAAATTTAAGGAGGGAAGTTCCTCTTGATGGATATTATGCCGCATGAATTGATTTAGTGAATTTTAAACATCAAATAGTCGAATAAATAAAAATTTGAGTCAGAAATTTAAGAAAATTTCCAGGTAAGGGTGCATTTCTCTTTAATGGACTCTATGGGATGTGAATTTGAATTAATTGAGTTAGTCGATTTTAAATACCATATGGTTAAACATTTCTTATTCATTCAACGATTAAAATTCCAACAGATTATTTAGGACTAATAAAAGTATCATATATGTAACAAACCCAATTTCTGACACAATTACCCAATTATTATATAATCACCGATAATCAAATTATAACGACAACATTTAACTATTGAATTACAATAAAAAATATTGAAATAATAAATAACTCAGGATAAAGATAGAAATAGAAATGAGAATATTAGACTCTCGGAAGAAGATGAGAGAAATAAACAACTTCATTACCATACACATAAAACCATTTTTTCTAACTCCTAATCCTTTTTTAACGAAGCAAAAATAGCTAAATAAATTTTACAAATAGTATTTCACATTAACTCTCTCAACCTCGCCCTTTAATCCACTCCCACCCCATCTCTAACACCATAGCCCTCGTCCCCTATCACCCCTACTCTCACTTTCAATTTCTAATATTTGTTTAAATAAAATATAACTATTTTTTAAATAATATTTTCTACTTACATAATATCAAACACAATAAATAAAGCAAAAATTACTTAAATATACAATTTATTTTACCATATTCTCCAAAATTATCTATCATTTAAAAAAATTACAAAAATTCATACTCCATCCTATTCTCAAATATATCACTCTTACGCGATGTATCGAGACACGTGTGTCTTGTATCAACAAAGGTAATGTAACGAGACATTAAGTGATGTATCAAGTAGGTGCGTCTTGTAACAACAAAAATAATGTATCGGAACGCGATGTATTCAAAAGGATGCATTTCTCTTTTAATGGTCTTTATAAATAAGAAAATCACTTCTCTCACAAAAGTAAGATTAAAAAACATTTCAAGAAAATTTGTAATTCTTTTTACGCCCTCCCAATTACTACTCAAAAGTGTACCTGTAGAACTTTTATCCACAATATCAACAAACTTAACATGTAGTGCCAAGTCAATATCATGATCGACGTACTCTACAATTTCACCTTCATATTCAATAACCCACTTCAACATCATGTAGGTGAAATTCCACCTTGTAGGAACATCCAAGCATAAAGATTTTATAGCAAGATTTTCATCTTCACAACATTCTTGAAACTTTTTCCACCTAGCAGGAGATTGCCTGATGTAACTCACTGCTTGCCTAACTCGTTCAATAGACACATTTGTTTCTTTTGTACCGTCTTGAACAATAAGATTTACAATATGAGCCATACACCTTATATGAAGGTGACTACCACCCATTAGGTTGGTCCCCCATTTAGTTAATTGCTTAGACAACTCGGTTATTGCCACACTATTTGAACCAGCATTATCAACTGTAACAGTAAAAATTCGATGCAATCCCCACTCATGTAAGCACTTACTAATAGACTTTCCAAGATCTTCATCTCTATGACTAGAGATTGGACAAAACTTGATAATTCGTTTATGCAAAGTCCATTTTTTATCAATCCAATGAGTAGTAATGATCATATAATTGATTCTTTGTATGGAAATCCAAGTATCAGTGGTTAAAGACACCCTTTGTTGTGTTTCCTTAAAAACAACCATCAACTTATGTTTTTCTTCATCAAAAAGATCAAAACAATCACGAGTTATAGTGGTACGGGAAGGAATGTGGAAACAAGGTTGTGCTACTTTCATAAATTGTTTAAACCTTCCTTTTCAACAAATCTGAAAGGAAGTTCATCAATAATTACCATACGACACAAGACCTTTCTACACTCTTCCTGGTCAAATTTCCATGGAACAACAACTACATCACCCTTCTTATCCCCCTATCATTGGTTGAAAGACTAATCTTGATTGTTTAATATCAATATTATAAGGCATCTTTGGGAATTTGGCTATATGAGTAAGCATTGACATCGTGCCATGTTCTTTTGTGTCAGTAATATACTCTTTCTTACAGTAGTTGCAAACCCTTTTCACTTCCATCAGAATCAGTTTTACGAGAAAAATGATCCCACGCACGAGATCTTTTTTTCCTTCCTTTCTTTACTTGGGACTCAACAGTTTGACTTTGACCTATTGCATTTGAATTAGAAGCTCCACATTCACCAACAACCTTATCATTTATGATATTTTCAGCCATGATACTTTCACCAAAAATTGCGAAAAGATATAAAATAATCATTTATTGAACTATTTTTTATAAGAGGTCGATGAAGCAATGAAATGTTGAAGCCTTGAAGGAACTAAACAAAGACTAAGTAGTTTTATTAAAGCAAGAACTACAAAGTACAATCAGTTGGCTAAGTAGAATCAGATTTTACACACATGACAATAGACACATCACAGTATCACACAAAGTAGTAACTAGAAGACAACAAAGTACAAACAAATGAGCCAAAGTGCCACACCAAATGCCAATTCAAATAAAATGGTAATGCCTATTCAAATAAAATGGTAATGCCTATTCAACTATTTCAGTTGTAGTTTTCTCATTATTCAAATCCAAACGTCGTGAAATTAAAGTGCAATTTAGACTTACCAATTGCAGAGATTGAGAACTTGAGACAATGAGATTGGAGCAGCCGAGTAGGCCTACGCAAAAGTTGTGAGAACTGAGAAGAGTAAGACTCGAAGTCTCGAGCAGTCGAGCTTCAAACTTCTGAAATTTGAGCACTAAAAAATCAGCATGAATGCACGATGAAATATGAATTTGGACTTTGAGCAAAAAAATTGTGACTCATTGAGCCTTGAGGTGTCATCGTTACCTTGTGTCCTCGCCTGAGTAACTGCCTGACTGGAGTAGTTGTCGACTCGTCGGACGCCTGAGTTATTGGAGTAAACTCGTGACTCGTTGGTTAGTCGTCGCCTCGCTTGAGTGATTGGAGCAACACTTAGAATCTTTGGAGTTTGGAGAGAAACGAGAGGAGCGGGCACGGCGAGAACTGAAAAGTTTTCTAACTAAGTCCTAAAAATTAAAAACCCTAAGTCCCTAACTGAGAATTGTAAAATTAGAAATTAGGAATAAAAAATAATGAGTCCTATAGAGGTATCGGGTACTCCAAAATTTTGCCTTCCCAACCTGACCCCCGAACCGTTAATCCAATAAAATACATTAATGAATCGAGCTCCAAACCAATTACCCAATAACCCGACACTTTAGCCCAATAAACCAAAAATCGGTTTGGGTTAAAGTTTTGACCCGATTTTTGCACAGGCCTACTTCTCTGTACCCTAAACTCTAAAACTACAAGTCTACAACCAATAACTTCTCATTTTGTATGAATTAATTGAGGGTCGGGTTCATCGGGTTACCGAATTTTGCAAAACCTCCCACTCTTCCGAGTGAGCAATTTTCTGGTAATGGCGGAACTAAAACTCTGAACTTTAACCTCTCTGACTTCCATAACAATGGCGATTACCCTCTCAGCTCTCTTATCTTCAACTCTTTTTCTCAAGAAAACCCATAAAATATCCTCAAACTTTCCTTTAAACACTTGCCCTCGTAATCAGATTCTTGATTTTCCCTTATCTATAGCCAGAATTAAACCTCTCAAACTTGAATTGAAGCACAATTATTCCGGGCTTTTCGGTAGTAATTGTGGATTTCAATTAAGTAGGAAAAATGGGTTTATTTCGAAAGCTGAGAGTAGTGGAGTAGATTATGGAAACAACGTTGATAAAGCTGAAATTGATGTTCGTGGAGAGAGCACAATGCCTGATAGATTCAGGAACTTGACGAAAGAAGCTCCTGATAAACCTGTTAGATGGCCTTGGTTCATAGGTATGTTAAAAAAGCTATATTGTATACTCCATACGTTTTAATTTGTTTGTTTGGTTTTGATTTGTTATGAAGTTTAAGAAGCTAAAAGAGACTTTTGAATCTCGTACTCTTATACTAAAAGGTATATAAAATGTATCAAAATGTCCCATGTCACGTGGAAAGTTATAAGTAAAGAGTCGTCAAAAAAAGGAAAGAAGCATTCTTTTTTAAATAGACGAGAATGAAAACAAAGACAGACTAACTAAAACAGAATAGATATAAATGATTCATATAGTCAACCCAAAGTAAGCAAGTTGATTGGTTGATATGCCTGTTAGAACTTAGATGACCTTGCTTTATAGGTCAAAAGCTCTACTTTGTGTTCTTTTTTGGGACAAAATTTACCCCAAATAAAGCAGAACAATGGATATAGATGATTCACATAGTCGACCCCAAGTAAGTGTAGTTGATCGATTGATATGCCTGTTAGATTGGTTTATAGGTACATCAAAAGATCTATTGTGTGTTTCTTTTGGGGACAACATTTGCCCCAAATAAAGCATAATGGATACAAATGATTCATATAGTTGACCCTTAGTAGGTGAGTTGATATTCCTGTGAAACTAATCTTTCGGTAGTCTGACTGTACTCTAGCTTTGGTATTGTTGTATGAGAATTAGATTGCCCTTAGGTTTCAAGTTCGAGTTCCACACTAAGTTGAATTCTTCCCATCTGTCCAAGTGTTGGTGGACAGAGTTATCCTATATGTGTGCTGGTGCAAGGTAGCAGGTACCCCGTGGACTTATCGAGGTATGCTAGCTGACACGGATACCACAGTTATAAAAAAAGAATTAGATTCCCTTACAAAAAGAAAAGAAGTCAGCTTTTGTTTTTCTGTTTTGCTTAGTTTGATGTTTCAAATGCTGCCGTTTCCTAATTGAATGATATGAGAATTCAGAAACGGAACAAATAAAAGAAATTGAAATGATAGAGATCATTCTGTGAAATGGACGAAGTCTGAACAAGTGTTGCTCTTATATGAACAAAGCAAATAATGTGATCTTTGTAATATAAATGCTCCCCAACTTGTTTGGAGCTGAGACTTGGTTGTTTATTATTTCCTAGTAGCAGTTCAATGGCTTATGATAATGTAGTTAAATAATGGTAAAATAGAACTGTCTATCCTATTGTATGGTTGTAGTTGACTCTCATCTAAGATGGAAATTATTGTCTAAACAAAAAATCTATGCACATTAGGATAAATTAATCCATGCATATCCGTAAGTATGACAGTTTGATGAGAAAGCATAAGGAATATCTTCAAAAGATTCATCTTCTATAGTACAAATAACACATGCCACACAATGCTGCTATAAAGATATTGTTCAACATACTACAATTATATGATATCTATGTGAATTATTTAAAACGTACAAATCATAGGGTTAAATTCAGCAGATATAGAAGACAATGAGAAGACCTGACATAAGGGAGATTGAAGTTCAAACTGAAGTCGGCCTTTTAATATCGACAGAACAATAGTCAAAAAGAAAACTTCTAAATAGGCAAAGTAGAAAAATGAATTGTGCAGTTCTCTTTAACTTTTCTTTAGCACTATTGTGTGTATCTCAATCATCAATGAACCTTATTTCTTGATAGGTGAATGTGATTGACATTCATGACGGTTAGTTTCTTGATAGGTGATTGTGATTGACATTCTTTAAGAAAAGAAAGAATGTAGCATAATTTTCTCTTTTCAACCTGCCCAGCAGCGCCCAAACCCGTCCCACAGAATTTATTATTGTTTTCCTTTTTAAAGACTTTTTTTTGAATGACTGATAAATTATTCTATCAAAGAAAAACATCAATGATGCAATAACTGTAAAACATTGCATCAAAAGACAAGTATTTGATAGTTTAGAAAAACTATTTGAATATGTACAAAAAGAGTGACGAAATAATAGAAGATTTAGAAGAGAACTGTTTATAAAAGAACAATTAATAATAGAGAAGTAAAGTTAGAAAATGCTAGGATTTTCAATTAGTTATCATAATTGAAAATTAAACTTGTAATTAAATAATGATGGAGAGCTCTAATTCATAAATCATAAATGACATTTATTAATCCTCAACCAACCTTAACTTACCACATAATTGCTCTATAAATTCATCTATCTTTCAAAATCCACTTAAAGTGATCCCCAAGAATAGCTAAACAATTGATTCTCACTTAACCTAACACAATGACAAAAGAAAAATAATTATTGATTCTTTAAGAATAAGTTGAAGGAATACCCAATTTTGACTTTTAGCTTATTTTTGTACTTTTTCAGCCCTAAAAGAAGGTGCTTAAAAGCACTATTTGTCTTTCCCAAACACTTCCAAAAAAAAAATAGCTTAAAAGCCAAAAGCCAATCCAAATACTCAAATCCAGCATTAGCAGGAAATACATTACGCCAAATTTAGCTCAACCAAAACTAATTGTTTTTTTGCAAGCACAGACATATGCTTCACTTTCAAACCAAGTACTAAGCTAGTGCTGGACATTACAAAGTATTAGACCCTGTACAATAGCAAGTTGATTTTAGATCATTGAGAGAACAGAGAAGAGAAGAGAAGAGAAACGGTTTCTATTGAACTGAAAATATTTTGTCACACCTTATACATGCACTGATGGCCTTATTTATACATTGTTTTAGCATCTAACTGACTCTAACAACTTGATAACAGCTCAGCACCAGCTCAGCAACATATCTAACTAACCTCTACTACTTAGCAATTGCATTACATGTTTCAACACTCCCCTTCAAGCAGGAGGATGTAAAATATCTAATACTCCTAGCTTGCTTAACAGATGAATATGTTGTGGTCGATTAAGGCCCTTTGTAAGAAGATCAGCTACTTGCTCTTTTGTGTTGACATAAACAGCTTCCACTAGTCCCCTTTTGATTTTATCACGAATGAAATGACAATCTATTTCAATGTGTTTTGTGCGCTCATGAAATATAGGATTTTGGGCAATCTGCATAGCAGATTTGCTATCACTAAAGATGCATACTGGTTGTCCAACTTCAGCTCCTAACTCCTTGAATAGTCCCAGCAGCCAAGTAATCTCTGCCACTGCTGCTGTCATACTTCTGTACTCAGCCTCAGCTGAGCTTCTAGAAACTGTGGCTTGTTTCTTAGACTTCCATGAGACCAATGAATCACCAAATTTAATGACAAAACCAGTTACTGAACGTCTGGTATTAGGACAAGCTGCCCAATCAGCATCACACCAACATGTGAGAGTTTGGGCTGAATCTGCCTTCAATAAAATTCCTTGTCCAGGGGCCAGTTTCAAATACCTCACTACCCTTATAGCAGCATTCCAGTGTGATATCTTGGGCTGTTGCATAAATTGACTTAAAGTCTGCACAGCAAAGCTAATATCTGGCCTAGTAATTGTCACATACAATAGCCTGCCAATGAGCCTTTGGTATGCAGTTACATCTCCCATCAATTCATCACCTTTGACTCCCACTGTTGTATCATATTCATGAGTCGTTAACTTCTGATTTACTTCAATAGGAGTAGTAGCTGGTCTGGCACCTCCTAGTCTCATTTCTGATATGAGTTCTAGTATATACTTTCTCTGATTCAACAACACACCTTTTGCGGATCTGAGCACTTCAATTCCCAGAAAAAACTTCAAGGAACCTAAGTCCTTTACCTTAAATTTCTGATGCATAATAGCCTTGGCTTGATCAATTAAAGCCATACTACTCCCTGTAATCAGCAGATCATCTACATATACCAATATTAATACTATGTCTAACCCCTGTTTCATAGTAAATAAAGAGTAGTCATGGTTACTTTGAACAAATCCAGATGATATAAGAGCTTCAGTAAGTTTGAGATTCCATTGCCTTGATGCCTGTTTAAGCCCATAAAGAGACTTTTTTAACTTGCAGACTTCATTTTTGTTCTCCCCTTGTCTTGAGAAACCTTGTGGCAATGACATGTATACTTCTTCATCAAGATCACCTTGCAAGAAAGCATTGTATACATCCATTTGGAACATTTCCCAACCTTTGGAAGCAGCCAAAGCAATCACAGATCTTATTGTAACCATTTTTGCAACTGGAGAAAAAGTATCATGATAGTCTAGGCCCTCCCTTTGGCTGTAACCTTTAGCTACAAGCCTAGCTTTGAACCGTTCGACACTGCCATCAGCTAAATATTTGATTTTATAAACCCACTTTGATCCTACAGCATGTTTACCATCAGGAAGAGACACAACTTCCCAAGTTTTATTAGTTTCAAGAGCTTGAATTTCTTTCTGCATGGCATCCATCCACTTAGGATCCTTTGCAGCTTCCTTGAAGGTAGCAGGCTCCACCAAGGTAGAAAATTTTGCAAGAAAACTTTTATAAGAATCCGAAATAGCATCATAGGACAGGTAGTTCGATAAGGGGTAGGCTGCAGAAGTTTTTGGTTTGGTTGACACATAATCTTGCATCCAGAGGGGTTGTTTCACTGTTCTTACAGACTTCCTTGTATGTACAACTGGATTAGCTGGATTAATTGTATGTGCACCTTCATTTTCAATGTCATCCCCACATGCAGGTGCATCTTGAGGGATATCAGACTCTACAACATCAATACCAGCTGAACTAGATGCATTATCCAAAAGATGCTCAGTTGAATCTGCTTCATCAGGAACCTCTCTTACATGATTGAAATGAGAATTATCTTCCAACTGAAGATCCTCAAACTGACATGTTCCTCTATGAGTGTCAGGGACATAGTTGTGAACATCTAGGAAAGGAAAAACATGTTCTCTAAAGGAGACATCTCGACTTACAAAGAAGGTCTTATGTAGAATATCAAACAGTAAATACCCCTTTTGAGTTTCAGAAAATCCCATCAAAATAGCAACCCTTGCTCTTTCACCAAATTTGTCTACCCTAGCAGTAGTTGTGGCAAAACATAAGCAGCCTATAACCCTTAAGTGTTGAATAGACATTTTCTTGCCATGAAGTAACTCACATGGAATTTCACCCCCTATAGCAGTGGAAGGCAGTCTATTAATAATATATACAGCAGCCTGTATGCAAAGGCCCCAATATTTGATAGGAATGTGTGACTGAAATCTGAGTGCTCTAGCTGTATCTAAGATATGCCTATGTTTTCGTTCAACTACACCATTTTGTTGTGGTGTATATACACAACTGCTTTGATGAATGATGCCAAGGTCCTGGAACAAACCATTGCATTGAGAGTTGAAAAACTCTGTACCATTGTCAGTCCGAACCACTTTTACCATACTACCAAATTGATTTTTAACCATAGCTAGGAAAATTTTCAAGACCACAATTACTTCAGACTTGAGTTGTAACAAATAGGTCCATGTATATCTACTATAGTCATCCACAATAGTTAGAAAATATTGCTTGTTATCAAAAGTAGATGTCTTATAAGGGCCCCATAGGTCAATGTGGACAAGAGAAAAAGATACATCAGCTCTTGAAATACTATGTGGAAACACTAGTCTAGATTGTTTGGCTAATGGGCAGACACAACACTTATTTTGCAGAAAACTAGTGTCTGCATTAGAAAGAAAACCTATCTTCTTCATGGTAGATGATGAAGTGTGTCCTAGCCTTCTATGCCACAGGTCAACTTCATCTTTATTCTTTGATGTTGCAACAGCATGTATGCTTCTATGAGCAGTATGACTCCGACTCCTTACAGTATCATTGAGAATGTATAATCCATCCCTCATTCTACCAGTCCCCTTGACCCTGCCACTTGAGAGATCCTGAAACACACATTGATCAGGAAAGAAAGTAACAGCACAATGTAGCTCTTTAGTCAGTTTAGCTACTGACAATAGATTGAATTTGAAGTCTGGAACATGTAATACATCCCCCACAGTATCATTATCAAATAATTTTAGATTACCAATGTGTGTAATATCTGCTTTATGCCCAGTAGGAAGTTGTACTTTATCTCCTGGTTTTCTTACATTCATGAAGTTTTCCTCTAGCCTTTTTATGTCAGCTGTAACATGGTGTGTTGCTCCTGAATCCACAATCCATTCACCTACAGCTATATTCGACATAAGGCACGCAGTCATACCTGTCATGTTACCATCATAGCATCCTTGAGACTGTTGAGCATTGTTGGTGCTGGCATCCTTGTTTAGCAGTCCAAGGAATTGTTTGTATTGTTCCTCGTTAAATGAAACTCCTCTTCCTCCAAGCTCATTAGTTGACTCTTCTACAGATCCTGCTTTTGGATAAGAACATTCACTACCAGTTACATTATTTACTGCAGTATTACCTTTTCTCTTGTCCATTCCATCATTTGGATAGCCAATTATCTTCCAGCAACGTTCCTTTGTGTGTCCATTCTTTTTACACCAATCACACACTAAGAAAGGCTTCTTTCCTTTGTAAGGTTGTCCTCTTCCAATAGCACCTTGATAGGGTTGTTGTCCTCTACCAGTTGTTCCTTGATAAGTATGACCTCTTCCACTGCCAAAGTTCATAGCCAAAGGATCTGGCTGATTCTGATTCGTAGAGTTAGCACCAATGAATTGATCACTTTCTACCTCAATTATCATCGCATACGCCTGATTCACTGAAGGAGCAACAGTTTTAAGTAGAATTTTCCTTCTGGTGTGGTCATAGGAATCATTCAAACCAGCTAAAAATTGCAACAACCTCTGCTCCTGAAGATGTTCCACATAATCCTTCGATTTTTCACAACTACAACTCGGCACTGGTACAATCATATCATATTCATCCCACAGCTCTTTCAACCTTGAATGATACATGGAAACAGAGTTCGTACCTTGAGATATTGTTGCGATTTCCTTGTGCAACTGAAAAATCCTCATACGATTCACTTTGTTGAATCTCTCCTTAAGGTCTTCCCACACTGCATGTGCATTCGATCCATACACGATTCCATTCAGCAAATGCTTCGAGACTGAATTCATGATCCATGAGTGTACAATTGCATCACACTTGTCCCATAGATCCCTTAATTCACTCCTTTGTACTTCCCTTTTGCAAACTCCATTCACGAATCCTAATTTTCCTTTTCCGAGCAACGCAATTTTCATAGATCTGCTCCACAATCCATAGTTTTCTGCTCCAATTAGCTGAGTAGGAACTAAGATTGTACCTGGAGTATCAGACGCTTGCAGGTACAGAACATGATTGTGATCAATTCCTGCCATTGGTGACTGTGTACTTGAATCTCCTTCAACCATGATTAACTCTCAATCTGTAAGATCTAGCTATTTCACGGAAACTTTTACAGATTTTTGGTGCAAAGCACCTGCTCTGATACCATGTTGATTTTAGATCATTGAGAGAACAGAGAAGAGAAGAGAAGAGAAACGGTTTCTATTGAACTGAAAATATTTTGTCACACCTTATACATGCACTGATGGCCTTATTTATACATTGTTTTAGCATCTAACTGACTCTAACAACTTGATAACAGCTCAGCACCAGCTCAGCAACATATCTAACTAACCTCTACTACTTAGCAATTGCATTACATGTTTCAACAAAAAGAGAGAGAGAGAGAGCCCTGTACCAAATCAGTGCTGCAAAGGGCAGCCAAAAGTCCTTAGTATCTATACTTCAAAGTATGCATTGCTGCGACCTTGTCTTCAAAACATCTTCTATTTCTCTCATTCTAGATTGTCCAAACAACCCAAGCTTCTCTTTATCTTTTTGATACATTTTGCTCCCGTGCAACCCTACCAGCAGCTAAATAGATCCTTAATTGAGTATGGTGTCACCCATTGATTCCCTAATGTATTTTGAAAAAATAGGTCTCATATTTGTCTTGAAACTGAACAATGAATAAAAAGATTGTCAGTATTTTCCTCCTCTCTTCCACACATACAACACCTGCTACCAAAAATCATTCTTCTTCTCTGTAATTTTGATTCAGACAAGCATCATGGATCAAAATCCAGCAAAACCATCTAACTTCATACAGTGCTTCGGTTCACCATATTTGTAGCCATGGCCACATGGATCCATTTCGTAAGCTGAACCTAAGCATATTATAAGAGGACTCAACTGTATAGGTACCACTCCCCTGTCCTTTCCAGATTATAGAGTCTGCATCATCTGATAATAATGATGCGTTCACTATCCAAATCTTGCAACAGAAAAGTAACTCTTTCTACTTCCCAGTGATCAATCCTAACTAGTTGGAATTGAATGAATACTTTATGTTGATTTGTCTCTTGTTGGAGGAAATGGAGTTCGCTTATTATTTTTCTTTTCAATTATATGCACGATCTCTCCTCTAGGCCGATATCCGTCTATTAAAGCTGAAACATGCAACAGAAACAACCCAGTGTAAGTTTTAGTGTCAGGTCAATGAACACTATCCAAAGCAAATACAACTTGAGTTGTTCAACCTCAAGTTACATGGAAGTTTACGAGACGTCTCTGTTTCAATGAAAATTTCATTTGGATGAAATGGAAACAAATATATCCTTTGGTGTTCATGAAAAGACAGATTCCTCTTTTATGTATAACAAGAAAACTACTGAATCTTTGCAGCATGATTGTTACTGGGGTCGAAATCTTCTCTATCATAACCCTGCATTACGAGCTCCTTTGTCTTGTTTCTAAGCTGAAACTCACTTTCTGTTTCTTCCGTACTCTAAAGATGCCTTCAATACAATATTGACGTCTCACAAAGATGAAATTTCAGTGAATTGTTACCTGAACCAACCAAAAAGGAAACCTAGATAAAGTCAATCTTGATGTACTACCCAGCTGCTACTCGGGGCTGTTTTCATCGCCCTCTTGATCATCTCTCTTCTGAGTCTTTCTGCTTCCTCAATTCACCCATTGCTAGCATAAATTCTTGCCAGTTTCACAAAATTAGATTCTCAGGCTCTACTTCAAACAAAGCTCTTCCAGCAATTTCTGCCAGCTCAACTTCTCCACAAGTTCGACAAGAAGCCAGTAGTGCTCCCCAAGCTTTTGCAGTCACCTTCACTGGCATTTTCCTTATAACGTCATATGCCTGATGCGATCTCCTTGCGCTACTCAATACATCTATGAAACAAGCATAGTGATCGCTGCTTGCTTCAACACCATATCGAACTCTCATACGAGAAAAGTACTTTTGTGCTTCATCAGGTAGTCCAGCATGACTACAAGCTTTCAAAACCCCAAGGGAAGTAATTCCATCAAGCCTGACATGAGCTTTCTCCATTTGCTCAAAAATATTAAGTGCGGTCCTTGCCTTCCCTTGAAACGTGTAAGCTGAGATCAAACTACTCCAAGCAACCACATCCCTGTTTCTCATACTAAGAAATACAAGATAGGTTTTGTTAAGACACCCGCAACGCCCATAAGCCTCGATTAATCCACTCCTCAACTGCTGATCTGGACCAATATCATTCCTTATCGAATACTCATGAATCTGTTTGATCAAATTCATATCTGTCATACCAAGACAAGCATGTCACACAGTGCAAGAATCCTAATCAAATTTGGCCTCAAACCCATCCTCCCCATCTCTCGGTAACACAAAATGGCCTTACTAGACCCATCCTCCATCTCCGCCAACCCCGCGATTATCGCTTTAATAGTGGAAGGATTAGGCTCCACATCCATCACTCGAAACAACTCCAATGCACTCCCAATATCTTTACAATGTGCGTAAACCGAGATCATTGAGTTCCAAATGATCATATTTCTCTCAGGAGATTCATCAAATAGTTGGTGTGCAGACTCGACGAAGATGCATTTCCCGTAGCTACTGCCGCCCTGTTTTGATTATATATATTGTAGAGTAGATTTTGATTTGCTTAATCCGAACCGAGGATTTATCAAAAATAGTCTCTCTATCCTCACGAGGTAAGAAACATTACGTACACGCCATCCTTCAAACCCGCTTTATGAAAATTAAACTGAGTATATTGTTGTTGCAATTATTGGATAGATTGAGAGCTTTATGTGAGAGAGCCACCGTTGAATTAACTAGTGGGATCCCTAGTCCTCTAGGTAAATTACTCAACATTTAACCGAATGCACCATTTAGTCTTCTTATAGCGTACTAGGGAAACTATCATTGCTTCATGCGTCTATATGAAAAATTAATAAATTAATATATTTCATTGTGTATATATATATATATATATATATATATATATATCTTTTAAAAAAATTATAGATTGATAGTTATTTTAATAATGTAGTATATCAGTGGTAGAGAATACAATGTAGATCTTGTCTTCATCTAGGATATGATATGTTCTTTTATTTATTTATTTTTAATATGCAAAATAGAAATTCTTTGCCTCTTTTCAAGTACAAACCCCTCATATGTACATAGCAAGCAAGAAATTTAGGATATATGAGTGGTAAAGTAAATGAAATAAGAGGTCATATTTTGAAACAAAAATCTATTATATTAAGTTGAATTTTTTATTTTTTTTTTAATTTCCTCTATCTTTTGTAGGAGTACTTGATCCTCTATGCAACAACCAATCTTAAAAAACAGTTTTAGAACTTCTATGTTGTGGCTTTATTATTACATTTGTTGACTACGTTCTTTTACACATTGATAAGTATTTTTAAAAATATGAAAATGAACAAACAAGAGTTGGGAATATTATTTTAGAGTAAAGTTATTAAGAAGATAGAGAGATATGAGTTACTAACAACTTGAATATATAATTTTATTAGACATTAAATACATTATGCATTATGCAATGATTTTATTAGTAAAAATAAATAAATGAAAGGCGAAAATAAAGGGGGTCAAAAAAGAAGAAGAAGAAAAATGATACTAAATGATTTGGCTGCATAAGAGATGTGTCACATTGCTATTTTAAAGGCCACAATTAAATAATAGATAGACTTAAATTTTCATAGTTATGTAACTAAGACATAAAAAATAACCTACATTATTATATTCACAAAGTAATAAAAAATGAAAAAGAAAAACTTATAATACATTTCAAGAAAGAAAAAAATAGAGACAAAAACAAATTGTTACATACGCAAAAGAATACGCAATGATATTATGTATAAATTATTTTATCTTTAATTTTCTTTATGAGTAAAATAAAAATGAAACTCCTCATCATAATTCTTTTGGTTGAAATAAGATAACTATATTAATTATGCTTCATAACAAAAAGTAGGATCGTAGAGACTAAATGAGTAACTTAGTCAAGATGTGTAGCTAAGTTACTATTACAAGCTATGTTGCTCGGACTCTTCAAAAATGTCAAGGGGTGCGTGTTGGATTCGCCAAAAGTAGTATATTCTAGGAGAATCCGACACGGGTGCGGCATCGAAAGTGAAGAGCCCGCGCAACTTAGATTACAAGTCAAAGTAAAAAAATCTCTAGCAAAAGTAATTCCTAACTATGCTTCAAAAAGTTTCCTTCTAGGCCCTCTTTTGCAAGTAGATCCGCCACCATGTTCCGCTTCCTAAAGCTATGTCAAAGCCCTCGTCAAATGTTACCAATTGAAGAAATTTTTCAAAACATTTATGAATAAATAAAATAAATTATTTGATGCTAATAACATAAAACACAAGAAAAATATATGATACTGCACTATGTATGATATTAATAATATTTTTGATCAAGTCATACCAATCAAAAAATAGTTATATCTAAAAAAAAGAAAAAAATCTAAACTATACAGCACATCTGAAAAAAAAGAAAGATTGTACCAACAATATTTTTTTTTGCACTAAAATACAACTATTTTCCTATTACTTGAAACACACAGCAGACCCAAATATTGGTCATCTCACCTAATTTTTACATAATTTATGCATAAAAAATTTCAATTTAAGAATGTATGAATTTTGCGGGTCGGGTCACCGGGTTGTCTGGCGGGCTACCGGATTTAGCAAAACCCCAAACTCCATTCTTCTGAGTGACAAATTTTCTGGTTATGGCAAAACTCTAAACCCTTAACAACAATGCCGATTACTCTCTCATTTCTCTCATCTTCAATTCCCACTCTCAAGAAAACCCATAAAATCTCCTCAAATTTTCCTTCTAATGCTTTCTCTCATAATCAGATTCGTGATTTTCCCTCATCTGTTGCCAGCATTAAGCCTTTCAAACTCGAATTGAAACACAAATGTTCTGGGATTTTCACTAGTAATTGTGGATTTCAATTACGTAGGAAAAATGGGTTTATTACGAAAGCTGAGAGTAGTGGAGTAGATAATGGGAATAGTGTTGACAAAGCTGGAAATGAGGTTCGTGGAGAGAGCACAATGCCTGATAGATTCAGATACTTGACTAAAGAAGCTCCTGATAAGCATGTTAGATGGCCTTGGTTCATAGGTATATCAAAAAAGCTCTATCAAATGTTCTTTATGTAGGGAAAAAAATTGCCCCAAATAATGTAGAATGGTTATAAATGATTCATATAGTCGACCCCAGAAGGCATAATTGATTGATTGATTGATATGTCTTTGAAACTAATCTTTTGGTAATCTGGCTTTGGTATTGTTGTATGAGAATTGAATTGCCCTTACAAAAAGAAAAGAAGTCAGCTTTTGTTTTTCTGTTTTACTTTCTTTTGATAACAGTGGTGCTTGGACTAGCTTGCTGGCAACTCGACTAGTTTCATGGTGTACCTGCTACCTCCCGCCAACAAAATGGATATAAATATATAGTCGACCCCAAGCAGGCTTAGTTGATTGATTGATATGTCTGTGAAACTAATCTTTTTACAGTCTGATTGTAGTCAAGCTTTTGTTTTTCTGTTTTACTTAGTTTGATGTATCATGTGCTGGTGTTTGCTAGTGTAGTGATAAGAGAATTCATAATGGGAACATATAAAAGATATTGAGATGAGGATAGAGATCATTCTGTGCGATGGACGAAGTCTGAACGAGTGCTGCTCTTATTTGAATGAAGCGGGAAAAAATGTGATCTTTATAAAATGAATGTTGTTATTTCCTACTAGCAGTTCAATGTCTTATGATAATAGTTTAATAATGGTAAACTAGGACTACCTATCCTCCTGTTTGATTCTGGTTAACTCTCATCTAAAATGGAAATTATAGACATTTCCAGGGGAAAGTCTTAATAGCCTAAATCGTGGATTATCTATTAGCCTCTCTTCTCTTTATATTTAGTAAAGTAGCTGTTATAAGAAAAGCACCAGAAGGAGGAATTGAACTTTACACAATTCCAGAAAACCATACACTAGTTAAAGATAGCCTACTTTTGGTTGTTAAAGTAGGTTTGGGCTAAGGTCATTGCGCTCCTGCCACCTCTTGGCAAAGTAGGTATATATATATATATATAAGCTAATTTGTCAATTTTCTATTTGTGGGCACTGATTTAGCTGAATGTGCAGTCTAGGCAAAGGGTTATGTAGTTGAGTATAGCTGCTGCTGAGTTGTTTGGTGATATTAATGGTAGTGCAGCTACATTTTTGAGCCTTCAGTAAGGAGGTCATTGTTCTCTTAATCCAATGAATGCCACAATATTTTCAACAATTCTTCAAAATTGATGTGGGTTTACTGTTACGTCTTTGTTTGGACCACATGAGAGGTACATAAGCTGCTTGATAAGCAATAATAATATTGCTTGAAAATAAATAAATATTATCAAGCAATATTATTATTGCTTGGTAATATTTTTTTTTTATACAAGTAGAAAGAAAGCCCAAGATACCACGTAGTTTTGGGGGAGAACTTGCTGGGAACATGTATCTGCTGTTAGAGTATCGTGTACTTGTTGATCATTTGATTTCCTTACGATTTTCATTTAAGTAGTAGCTCACATTCATGTTCTGCACTTTTCATGTGTAGCTCTCTATTTATGAATAAAATATTCCAGCTATAAACAGAGTACTTCACTAACTCTGTAGTTGTTGTCAACATGCAGCATTGGCCTTTATTCTATATGCCTGGAGGACTGTCTTGTGGGAACTGGATAATTGGAAAAAGGCTGTGGGTGCTGTCTTCCGATTTCTCGGTTACATCTCGAAACTTGCATTGGCTGTTGTATACTACTTCATAGGGGATCAGACCACAGCTGTAATTAGGTTTATTGAATCATCAATTTACTCCATTCGAGCTTTCTACTCCAGTGTAGTTGCATATGCACCAGTACAAGAGCTAACAACAATCATCATTTTGGCATCTTGTGTTCTAGCTATTGGTGAAGCGGCAGTTCCAGATTCTGTGAACAGCGAACCATACCTTCTTACAACAGCTGGAATAATGGGATTTGCTGCTGTGAGAGGTTATATTTCCGAGCTGTTCTTTTGGTTTATACTCTTAGGCTTGTTTTTCTTTGCTCGTTTTATCAAAAAAAGAGATTATGTGTCTTCCACAATGCCTGCTGCTGCTGCATTAGCTGCTGTGGGAGAGCCTTGGGTTAGACTGGTAGTAATGGTCTCTTACGCTGCTTTGGCCATTCTGCAACACTCTAAAACACCTTTGAATAAAAGTGAAGGGGAAACTACCGGTGCAGTTAGGAAGGTCCCGGTTCCTCTGATATGTGCTGCATTGGCCATTGGTGTCCGACTTGCTGCAAAATGGGCTGGTTATCGACATTTGACTTGGATGATTGTTTGATATTCAACAAGCTTGCCCCTTTTTCGAGCTGATAGAGCATTCTTAGTTGTTAGTTTCTACAGTGACAACATGTTCTCTCATTTGGCAAAATTGCTTGCTGTTTCTCTTTTTATTGCATGTCTAGTTCTTTTTGTACAACTTAGAGCTTATTTTTCTTTCAAATTTTGCTCTGAATGTTCTTAAGTTGTAGTCTTTATTGCCTTCTACATATATGAAATTTCTCAATTTTGAGTTCTGTTACAGTTTTGGTCCATTCATACCATTGTTATTAGCAAATCGTCTCGTATTTATCATTGTCGTTAATGGAAACTTCAACGTGTCCAAATTCTTTGAGAAAAAAGGTCAAATTTATCTCTGGGTGGGATTATTTTATCCCACCTTCTATATGGGATAGTATCCCACCATGGGATAAAATAATTTTCGAGATCAGCTAATATCTCAAATAAAAAATGGGATAAAGTTAATCCCAAATTTTATCTCAAGATTATTATCTTTATCTCACGTGTCAAATGACCCCCATTATATTATTGGCTATTTTATATAATATCATATCCCCTATAAATTATGCTATATACGTTTTAAAAAATCACACTCTATTTCATTTTTAATTGTGTAAACAGATGTCCAAACTTTGATTGGTATTCATAAAATTATTGATATGAGAAAATTATGTCTATTTCAAAAGTAGTTATTTCATTATTCAATGTTATTACTTTATATATTTTGTTGCCACTTTAACTATTTTCAAATTTAATAATATGATTTATTTGCTTAATAGGTAAATCCTTAACATTAACTTTTAAAGAATAAGAAAATAAGGCAATGATTTGGTTAAGAGAACTTATCATAATCATAGCAAAAGTGTGTTGATTGTCTCGTTAATAAAAAATATAAAAAGAGATAATAATTTGATAATTTGCATGGTAAAATATAAGTTTTTAGAAATAGTTTGAGATAGTTATGATGCCTATTATTCAAAGTGAAGTTTTTTTTTTTTTTTAAATGAAGGAAAAAGAAACAATCACATAAATTGAGATAGAGAAGTACAACACAAAAATCAAACATTAAAATTTATCTATAATTAATGGATCAAAAGTACTATGAACTAGAAATAGTAAATTGACAGATTAGATTGAATTCGGACTAATTAAGATGAATTAAGTTAATAAATGGGTAAACAACACGAATCTCACTTTTCGTAAGTTTTTGAAACTATCATTTGTGGCAGATTTTGGTCCTAAGATACATGTATTTAGTGCATCCAGATATATGTATCTAGGATACTTGGGGTCAAAATAAAATATAATTTGTTTCAGATACATTGTATTCAAATGGATTTGTATGTATCTAGGATACACAAACTCTCTCGTTCGCTTCTCTCTCTATGTATTTGAAATGTCACAGATATCTTATATATATATATATATATATATATAATGTGATTTGCATGTATTTGAAATACATCAACTCTCTCGTTTGCCTCCCTCGTATCTCGTTCGCCTCTCTCCTATCTCGCTCGCATCTCTTCTTATTTATCTGTATTTCATATTGTAACTTGTGGGAAAAATACATATGACTTGAAATTTGATATGAAATTATTAATTATTGAGACAATATGTAATTATTTTAAACTATTGGGAGAATTAATAAATATGATAACTTTTTGTAATTGAAATTTCTGGCTTTTATTTAAATATGATAGAAATATTTGTATGATTAAGAAGTTGTTCTTTAATAAATAAGTGAATCAATGACTCACTCAAAATTTATTTGGGCTAAAATGGATTGAATTGATTTGAGCTAAAATGCGTCAAAATCCACCTCGTTCAATTCTTTCTAAATTTAATTGTTTTATTTTTATAAATTTTTAGTATCTAATTAAATCATTAATTTTCTTTATTATTACTCAATATCAAATAAAAAATAATAATTTAACAAAATTTCTCATGAATCAATCTAAACTAAATAAATATTAATTCAACTTTTGATGGGCCCAAACTTAAACGGGTTGAATGGAATTATGATTTAATGGGCTAACAACTCGGATCCAGAACAATACAATTAGGGTTTCGCCGCCCCCTTTCTCCTCTATATAATGCTAACAACTTTCATCTTCTTCATCATTCTCTTCTCAATCTAGCCTCCTCCACTAACACTTCAATGGCGGCTCATTAATTTTTATTGTTTTTTGTCAATTTTGTTAACCAAATTGTAGATCTCTGCACGTAGCCTCCCGGGCTCATCTGATTTTATTTTTTTTACATGAAGTTAGAAGCCCCAAAGCTCGTGCTATAAGTCTTTTGCCGTTTAGTGTTGCAGTTTTAGCCCCTTTGTACCTCTAATCCATGGCTTATCTGTGTCAAATTAACGGCTAAATCCCTTTTTTTACAACATTTTTTTTTGTTAATTATGCCTCATATCACCTTTAGCTTTTCTTCTAATTCAATGAAAAATATAGCTAGTCAACGAGGCATAGAGCAAATTGCGGTGTCAACGTGGGGTTTATGCATTTTTCCCTATTGTTTTACTCCTAAGTCCACTGCTATATTGTTGATCGATTCTCCAAAAATATTTTTTTCTATTTTGGCTATGATTAGAAGATTTATCCGCGCTTCTGAGAGTAATCTATGAAGCATATGATAAAAAATGGTTGAATTTCTTAATATGAGCCTAATTTTTTTAAAATCTTTTTGGTACTAATTTGTTGTATTGTATTTGTTTGAAATTTGGCAGTGATGATATAAATTCAGCTTTAATGCCAGTTCTGCTTCTGATATTCTGTGATTGATAGAGCTGTTCATATTTCTGAGCCTAAAAATTTATGTTTTACATTGTAATTAGTTGAGTTTTTATCTTAATTGATGTGTAAAATGTCTGTTAATTATGATGATTTTTTATTAATTAGAGGCCAGTGATGTATGGTAATTGTCCGTACCATTTGAGGAGCTTTTAGCTCCATTGATGTTATATTACCTTTAGCTTCTGAGGCCTTTTTAGTTTTTTTCCTTATTGTGTGAATTTGGATTAGTCGAGCTCTAATCCTCTGGTAAAGAGCTTGTCAATGTGTGAATTTGGATTAGTCAGGCTCTAGAAATGGTGGAATAAATAATGTCGGGACTAACTAATATCGAGATTATTTGTTGTACATAATGAATGACCTCTAGTTTACTTGTTATGATTTTCAAGGCTTCTTTATCTGGTGATCGAAACACAATCCATTTTCGATCAACTCGTTCCCTAGAAGCAATAGTATTTGTGTTGCTCTATTGTATTTTTCTCCTTTCATAACCCCTTTTTGTCAACTGTGTTTGGAGTGTACACTGTGGAGCAGCTACATTTTTTAAAAAATTCAAAAATATTTTTGCTTATGATGATATAATCCATGTTAATGAGGTGTGGTGGATCCAAGACCTTGCTTTGCAGGGAGAACCACTTGGTGAAACTATATTACATATGATCATATTGGATTCTTCTGAGGCTTTTTTAAATTGTTTTGTTTGGTATTTTTGTTAGTTTGATGAAATATTTGAGTTCACTATACCCTTACTCCTTTAAAATTGGGTGTAGGGTCTGATAAACTCATATAGTATTGTGAGTGTTGTCATCAGCTTCTTCTTTTGTATCAACATGTTTGAAGTTAAATAACAGCACTACATTTTTTGTCTTCTCAGTAAGTATTTTGAGGTGGTATGATATGTTGTTTGGATTCTCTAAAAATGTTGGTCGACTATTGATATTTGGGCAGATTTGATCACTATTGATAGAAATGAAGATGAAGGAGATGACTTTGTTTCTAGGATATAAGAATCATTAGCACCCGTTCATTTAACTTTCATAATATTTGCCATTGCTAAGTTTATCGTTTTAGCATAACAATCAAGAATAGCATGATGCGGAGAAAGCTAATTCATATTCAAAATAATATCAAAGTCTACCATTTCTAAAATGTTCAAATCTATCTAAGTATTATATTTTCTGTAAAAAAAATGAGACATGATTGAGTCTAAGTACTATTTTGGCTAAAAAAAATTCGACATGATTGATATATTTGAAAGTGGAGACGATGTTTACTTTTGAGTTAGATGTAATCTGTTAATTTTATGTGTGATTTATTTAGTTTGTTATTTTGATTTTAAGTAACTTTCAAATATGTTTTTTTGTCAAATTTTAACGCTTTAACAGATAATTGAATTGATAATGGTAAATTTTAAAATTGATATGCAACCCTTGATATACCAAGGTCAACATCAAGGAGATACAATTTGTGGCTAAATATTCTTATAAAAGTTATTTTTACTTTGAGACGTGACGAAAGAAAATACTTGACAAGAGAAATCAAGCCTGTTTACCCGGCAATTGGAGCTGTCTAAAATGTTCATTTTTTAATTGAAGAATATTTAATTACTTGAATTTAAGTATTTTGAAAATAATTTTTTCATCTTTATGCGATAGTAATAACTAATAAGGTACTTATATTTTTTTTTTAATTTATGAGATTACACCAAACGTAATATTATTGTTGCAAAAATATTTATTTTAGAGAGTTAGGTGTTTAGTGAAAATTTTAGAACAGATATATATAAACATTTTTAAAGTAACATAAGCTAAAATAATTAACTTTTTCTAAGATTTTTGAATTATTGAACAAACACAAGTTATTTCTTTAATATTCAGAAAAGTTAATTTTAAATTGATTAGCTTTATAATTTTATTTTATTTTTAAATAATCTTTCAAAAATTATTTGTGACAAAAGATATTTTTCAAAATAAATATATTATGGAAGTTTGACCAAACATATGCTATCTCACCCCTTTTGTATGAATATGGATTTCGTTAATTCTCAATTTCTACTCCTTTTATTGGACAACTTACACATTTTGGACAAAGCAACATAATATGAGTTTAATTAAGTGGTTTACTGTTGGTGAACAAAATTTATATACCAATTTAAGTTAATTTTTACATGTAATGTATCCTATTTTAAAATTCTTAAGTCTCACATTTTAAAAAAAATCATTTATAGAATTATTTGGATGATCACAACAACAACAATCATTTATATATCTTGTAAAATTTTGCAAGTGATGATTACGAAAAGTAGAGCGTATACAAACATTATCATTTTCTCGTGGATGTTGAGAGGTTGTTTCTAAAAGACCTTCAACTCAAGAGTAGCAAATTTAAGTATAAAGAGGAAGAAAATCGTGTCGAAAAAACATGAACTAACAAAGAAAGCAACACGAAGTCTATAAAAAAAAAACAAGAGCCATAAAATAGTGTGATGGTGGAAATTAAGGTTGGGCACCAGACCTGACCGGAACCACCGGATCGGAACAAATCGGTACTGGATCGAAACGGGATGGGTTGATCGGTTTGTTGACTGATACCGGGATGAACCGGATCGGAATTACTGGGATGGATAGTAGGTTCCGTCCCGTCTCACTATATATCGGGATGGAACCGGAACGGATCGGAATGGGTTAAACGGGACAACACATATAGCTATTTTTAAAAATAATAATTTTTTTTAGTTATTTTAATTTTTTGAATTTCGAAAATATGAATGTTTATTTATTTTTTTAAGTTTAAATTAATTTTTTTGAAATTTATAATGTAATTTTACTTAAGTTTATTTTAAAGATATTTTTTTAATTTTTACTTTTTAAATTTGCAAGTTTAAGTTTAGTAAAGTTTTTTTGTTTTAAAGTTTTTGAGCTTAAGTTTTCAAAATTTGAAATTTTGAATCTTTTGAAGTTTATAAGTAATTACTTATTAATATGTTATAAGTTATACTTATAACTTGTAATTTAAATAACTTAAGTTTGTAAGTTTAAAAAATTAAATAAAAATAACGATAAAACAATGACACAAACTAAAGAAATATCAATCCAATCCAAATTTTTTTTGGAAAATATGCCTATATATAAATTATAAAATATAAATTAATTAATAAAAAATAATTAACCAGAACCGGACCGAATCAGAACCTGAATAAACTGGGATAAATCGATACCGGTACACCAGTATCAAATGGTGATACCGTTCCGAGTACCGATTCACGGTGTTCCATTCCGTCCCGAAGACTATCGGACCAGAATGGTACTAAAATGCACCGGTACAACCTGGTCCGGTGCCCAGCCTTAGTGGAAATACATTAAACAACAAAGATGACAGATATCCTGAGCAAGAATACTACAGTTAGTACCGTACAAACACCATAAGCCAAAACCCTCAAAAAGCAAAAAGCAATCATTTATTAATAGTAACCTTCTACCCTGGTATGCGACCTTCATAACCTCTTATCTAAGGTCATGTCCTCAGTAAGTTAAAACTGTGTCTTGTCTTGTCTAATCACATCTACTAATATTTTTTTCAGCCTACCTTTGTCTCTCATCGGCCCCATTATATCCAATCTCTCAGATCTACTTAATGGGCATCTCTTTTTCAAATGTCCAAACTATCTCAATTTTTCCCGCTCATCTTGTCCACCACATATGCCACTCACACTTTGATCCAGATATGCCCATTCTAAATCCTATACTCCTAGAATGCCCACACATTCATCTTAAAACATTCTCATTTTTTACATTCACATTTCCTGAGAGCACAAAAATTCTTGACTAATCAACATTTAGTCCCATACAACAAAGTTAGTCTAACTACCACTTTATAAAATTTACCTTTAAGTTTTGATGGTATCTTCTTGTCATACAAGATGTTGGATGCAGGCCTCCACTTCATCCATATCGCACCAATACAGTGTGTAACACTATTGTCGATCTTTCTATTTCCTTTGATCTGAGATCCCAGATACTTAAATCTTTCACTCTTGGGATAACTTGAGTATCAAGTCTCACTTTCACGCCTGTTTTATATGTTTCATCACTTAATTTGCACTTCAAATACTCTGTTTTGAACCTACTCTTTACCTCTTTCTGAACCCTTTAGACTTCAAAGTCTGTCTTTACATCTCCAATTTATTAGTGACTCCAATGTGTGTTTTCTTGTCATCTATAAATAACATACACCAAGATGCTAGTTCTGAATATGTCACATCATTTTATCCATTTCGAATAGAAATAAAAACAAACTCAATGCTGATTATTAGTGCAACTCAATCTCAACTAAAAAATTACTTCGAGTCTTCTCCCCATAGTTCTTACCCCACCTGT
>JAJOOO010002098.1:0-54174 GCA_029582685.1 Solanum piurae
CTATTTCTTGTATTTCGATTGTGTCCTTGTCTATTGTTGTGTTGCACCCCACATACTTAGTACATTCCAAGTACTAACACATATTTTGCCTACATGATGTCACCATGTAGGGACCGGAGCTACTCTTGATCCTTCTCTTCATTCACGTGGCTAGTACGGTGCTTATCCGAGTTGTTGGTGAGTCCTCAATGATTCGAGGGCTATGTTATGTTTCCTACTCCTATGTTTTGAGACTTTAGCTTGCAATTGTATTTTGACTATGAGGGGAGCCTGTAGTATGTCATGGCCCCGTCCTATCTATATATGTAGAGGTGTGCGTTGGACAAGTATTTTGTAAATGAGCTTGGCTCTTGTTCTATGATGTCATTTTGAAATGGTTTGCCCTTAGTCCCTATTTCCCGTTAAATAAATGTTGAATGTACTTCCGCGACCGATGAAGTGTGATGACAAGTTTGAGAGGCTCGTTTGGGGTTCCTTCGGGTTCTTTATTCGCCGTGTCACGTCTAGGCCCTAGGCTTGGGTCGTGACACACTCCAAGAGGTTGAATGATCCGTCTAGGATATGAGTACCCCAGGCCACTCCTCCTCCTCCTGTTCCAGACAAAGCTGTGATTCCAGAACCTCAGGAACAAGGTCCTCCCTGGTATCACAACAAACTAAAGATTGAGGGACTGAGGACTATTATCGAGGAGAAACAATTGTCCACAGATGGCAAAGATGATGACCCAGCTGGACATCTTGGCCAAGAACGTCATAGGTTCTGGTACAAGGAGTGTTAATGTTGTAGGTGTTGATGGTGTAAACCCCGAAGAGGCCAAATTTGAAGCGTTGTACAATGAGGAAGTGAACTTCCTAGCCAACCAAGGAGGAGGTTGTCGTGCAACTACCCAAGGTTGGAATAGAGATGAGGGCTAGAGAGACCGTGATAGAGAGTGGAGTGATTGTAACATCACATGGAAGGAAATAGAAGGGGAGAAGGATAGGTATGTTCGTCCCCATGAATGTCAAAAGCCCAAAGATTCTTAGGGTGGCCGGACTGAGGAAATGCTCTCGCGTATTCTCAATAAGGTTGAAGGGTCCGACAAAGTTTTGAAGGAAATGAAGGAAGACATATCGACTCTCAACCAGACAATGACCTCTCATTCCATCTCTATCAAGCAATTGGAGACCCAAATGGGTCAAATTTCTTCACATACCTAGGACAACAAGGGGGTTGCGTAGTGATACTTTGGCAAACCCCAAGAATGAAGTTTGAGTGGGTACTTGCATCGTTCCACGACTTTAGCTAGGGAGTTTCTTCGGAGGCAACCCAAGTTTTTATTGCTTTTTGGTTTGATATTGAATAATGGGTGTTGATTGTGTAGGTGGAAAAGTGGAATGTGTTTTAAAAGTGAAGGTTGGCAAGCCAAAAGTCCAGTCAGCGACTCTCCAAAGAAGTCGGCGAGCCCGATTTGGACCGCCATTGGACTTAGGAAAATATCAAGTGAGAGTCTGTAAAACTCGGTGGGCCCATGGACGAGTCGGCGACTCCCCGAACAAGCCGGCTAGCCCGACTTTGTCCACCGTTTGGACTCCTAAATTAAGTGGACGTCCTATACAACTCAACGAGGTAAGTAACCACTCAGCACGTAGCCGAGTGGTTTGGCGAGAATGACTTATATCGCCGAAAGGGCCGCAAACTGAATGGTTTTTAAAGTCCAAAGGTTTAAAATTTCAAACTCTTCCACATTCCTTCACTTTTAGCCTCATACAATCACACCCGCACTATATAGACTCCATATTCTTACATTTTTATCCTTTTTGCTCGTTGATCTTTTGTTTGGAGTTGGAATACATTACTGCCTAACTTTAACAACTCATATTTCGACTTAAAAGTTGGTTTTCTGAACCCCAAATTCTTAAATAGTTGTTGAATTCAAATCCAATTTTTTAATTATTATTGATATGTGATGGGCCTGTTCTGAACTCGTAATTGTGGTCTAGTTTGCCTATTTTAGTTTTGACATCGAGCCTAAAATGTTCATATTATTGATTTCCCGAACTTTGTGCTTTAAAATTGATCATAAATTTGTGGGTTGCGTTAAATTATTGATGGTTCTAGTCAAGTGAAGTCTGAGTAACCCCAATTGTGCTAAATGATGTACTTTGCCCAATTATGGAGCGTTGGATGTCATTCTTAAGGGCTAAAGTCGTCAAATGGTCATTTTTGGCCAAACTGGGGGAAGTCTGAGTACCCCGGTGGTATGGGTCATATGCGTTTGGACTTAATTGAATGAGTGTGTTGTTTAATTTTGTTTTCGAGGGCTGCGGGCTTGATTTTGGGAAAAACAGGGTAAAAAAGTGGCACGTTGGGCAGTTTAGCGAGCTAGGTCGAGCTCGCTGAACAACTCGACGGTTCGCCAAAGTCCTCCTTGATCACCTTTAAATTCATGTTTTGGTTGTGTTTGATTTTGTAACTTTTGGTGAGTAGCCTGAGCTTGTCGAGTTCACTCGGTGACTCGCCAAAAGTTTCCCTTTATCGCCCTTTCTATGCCCCTAACCCTTAAAACATACTATAACTTTCGGCGGGCTTGTCTGAGCTTGCCAAGTGACGTCGACAATTCACCCAAAGGCCCTAAACATCACCTATCTGCCATTTTTCTAGGAAATATTCGAACCAGTCAACTCGGCGAGCTCGACCGATCGGGTCGGCGAGTCTTTCTACAACCTGAGTTTTGTATTTTTTCTTAGATTAATTCTAATGATTTTTGGTATGTATTTCAGATATGATTGAAACCAACATGACGATAGTGGTATGTTTCCCCACAAAAGAGCACGGGGAATTAATATTAATGAGGGGATAGTTGCTCCTTCTAAAAAGGGAAATAAGGCACCTCTTAAGGGAAGCAACAACAAGGGAAAGGCGCACGTATCTAAGACACTGGAGCACAACTCCAGCAGTGAGGGGGAGTCTATTGATTCTCAGGTCTCACTCTTTGAGCCAAATGACGACCTAACACTAAAGTCTCGGAGAGCAGAAATTCATACACGGTCTAGTCATGATTCGTGTAGTATCCCAGAGTCTACCCGTCCTGATACTGACTTTATGCCAGCTCCAACACATTCAATGGTTTCAGTGCCACCAGCTCAGGGTCCTCCTCCCTGGCTACTCAACAGGCTAAAGGCTGAGGGATTGAGGACAATTCTTGAGGAGAAGAGACTTTCTACCGATGGCCTAGTGGAGAGGTATTCTAAGATGTGGGATACACTTCGCTACCACAAATTTGACATCTTCACTAGGCCTCGGGGCCCATATATCCCCACCTAGGTTGGTGAGTTCTACACTGCGTACAATGACCTAGTACCCTAGGGGAAGAAAAAGGCCAGTGTCTTCAAACCAGTGAAGTCTGAAATGGTTCAGGGGAAAGAAGTGGGGTGCAACAGTGATTATATCAATGTTGCACTTGACAGAGCTACTGAGATTGAGAATGAGTATGAGGGTTTAGCTACAACACATACCCTGGATGATCTAAAGGGATGCCTTGCTCCCCTAATTTCTGACAACACCCCGAGGTGGATTGAGGCAGGAGCTTCGATTGAGAAGAAGAATTTGAATGTGGCTGCGCGGTACTAGTTTGGATTCATTAGAACCTCCATTATGCCCTCACAGAATAAGTCCATCCTCTGCCACCCAAAGACGGCCTGCCTAGTATCCATCATCGCAAAGAAGCGGCTCAACTTGGACTAATTATTGAGTAGGAGATGGCCATGAGGGCCAAACAGCTCCAGACATCCCTTCCCTTCCTAGTCCTGATTACAAAATTATATCGGTGTGCTGGAGTTCCTCGTGATGAGAGGAGGGACATAGAGGTCACTCCCATATCTTCCACCAATATCTGATGCATAAAGGGTGAGTACACTCGGGATGAGGCAGATAGGAGGAGAGCGGCTCTGGTTGATGCATCCCCGGAGGTTGATGTTGAGTCTATACCTGCAGAGGCGTCTTTTCCTACTCCGGCCTCTGGGCCTTAAGGGTACACCTGCTTCCAGTTCTTCTTAGGCTCCTGGTTATTTTGCTGCTTCCCAGCCCACCAGGATTACTTAGGCCATGATCCTCAAGATGGGGCACCTAGCCCATTCTGCTGATGTGCGGGCTACCCGGCAAGAGCCCGAGTTGCCTTGGATGATTGAGCGAGCCATCTTAGCTGCATTGACACCCCTCTCAACATCTATTCATGCTCTCACAATGAGAGTAGAGACTTGTGAGAGTCGACACAGGGTTACTTCAGAGGTGACGGCTTTGAAAGCCAAGGTTTCAGACTTGAGAAAGGTTGTGGACTATCTCAAGTCCACATACTTCACTTCTCTCTTTGAGTCAGTTGAGGATCAAGATTCCCCAACCACCACCGAAGATATGTCTATGGATGATATGGCAGCTGACGAGTCAGAGGTGGAGACAGATGGGGAGCAACTGTATGCTCAGGAGGCGACCATCTACAGAGACCTACTGAATTTAGAGGAGATGACTGTACATTCAGTCATTCATTAAGATATCACTGACATAGACGTCCATGGCAGGCTCTAGTGGAGCCAGTGTTGCTGCTACCCCGGGCACATATACCCAAGATCCAAGTGTGACCCCAGGCATTGATGCCCCGACAGATGGAACGACTATGTAGACATGATCTTTCTTTACCTCCCTCTCTGTCATTTTATTGACTTTTCATTGTGTTTGTAGCATTTGAGGACAATTGCAATTTGTTTGTTGTGGGGTGAGGTATATCCATACCTACCTCTTGTGACTATATTTTGTATATTTATATTGGGTTTTTGTGTTTTAAATTGTGTTTTGATCTTATCTTGTGGATTTTTGAGCTTATGGCTCCTTGTTATGAATGAAAATAGTTTTTGACCCATCTGAAAATTTATTCCACCTTTTCTTGTGTGTGATTGTGTTTGTTTTTGTGCAAATTTAAGTATCGGTCATGATCAATACCGATGACTTGAATAGTGCTCTTAATCGAACAAAAATTAATGCGCGGCTAAGATGAGGCCAAAAAAAGTTGCACAGATAATGTGTGAACTTTTTGCATCTCGTTGTGACTAGCCGATTATCGAATGAAAGTGTGGAGTCTCGTTTTATATTGGTGCCAATGCCTTGTGTGATGAACTTACCGTGAACCTTGTGTGATGACACCTAGAATTTGCCCCATTGGTTTGGTTGACTAAGTGATGCAAGCTCTTGAAATGATCTTAGGCAACAAATTTCAAGAGTGAAACAATTTGACAATATACCTCTTTTTGTGTCCAACCTTATGAGATGAGTGAACCTTCCTTGAACTTATCCTTTACTTGGAAGAAACTTGAACAAATGTAACCCCTCTTTATCCATTCACCCATAACTCTCATAAAGTGTGGTTTGTTTGAATAGCCAGCTTAGACTAAGAGCCAAAGTTGGGGGTGTGGTGAAAATAGAAGGTAAATCAAGAAATGTAAAGAATTCCCCTTTCAGCCATGGTCTTGAAAAAAAGATGGAACCCCTCCATATAAAAAAAAGAGAAAGAAAAGAAGAAAGAAAAAGAAAATGAATGAGAAGGTTGAGAAATAAAGTTTTGAAACTTGCAAAAGAAATGGGGTGTCCGAAAACTCATTGGAAGTTGAATAATGGAGTAAATTTTTAGCATGATTAAAATGCTGAAGAAAACAAAGAAACGTGATGTTCCGACCACTTTTCATGAGGGTAGAAGACACTAAGCCTAAATGAAGATACCTTTACACTCCGCCCCATTACAAGCCTTGAAAAGACCTTTTTGATCTTGAATGAGCTCAAATAATTGTTGATTGGAAAATAAGGGCAAACCTATGGGTCAAATCATGCATGTGTTCATCTTTGTGAGTGTGAGTGTCGTAGGTGATTCCAGAACTTTAAATTGTTGAAGAATAGTGTGGGCATATGGAATCATCTTTGTTGTGAGGGCATTTGAGTACCTTTGTTGAGCTTGAACTTGCATTTGAAGCAAGTATTGTGTACTTTAGCATCTTTGATAATGGTGAGTCACAATTTGAATCTTTGAGTGAACAATTGATCCTTGCATGAGTAAGTTGAGTCTTGTTGTGTGCATTCATGATTGAGTCTTATGTAGCACTGTTTGAGACATCCTTTTTGAAATGTTGAACTTGAGTTTACTTGAGGACAAGCAAAAGTTTAAGTTGAGGGTGTTGATGAGTTCGAGATTTGGACTCATTTAGGGCTTTGTTTACGTAGATTTAGTGTCCTCAAATGCCTTATTTGTGCCAATAACTAATGTTAAATCCTTGATTTTCAGGTATATGGATTGAGGAACAAAGCAAGGACACTAACAGGCAAAAAGGAACAAAACAAGCTGAAGAAATGAAGAAGTGCGAGCCTGTGGATCGCCAAGAGAACTCGGTGTGTCGTCGAGTGGCTCATCAAACCGCCTAAAGTTTTAGTGTGCCAAGCGCTAAAGAAAAGAACCAATTCGGCGATACAAATGAGCAATTGGTGGATAGCTGAGTGATTCCGCGAAGCCAAGTTATATCGCCCAAAGTTACAGACCTTGAGGATGCTGAGTACCAAGGCAAAAGGGCGATGAAAGAGACGAAAGGGCGATGAAAGAGACCAAAGGGCTGCTCGCCGAGTATTTCGGCGAGCCTGACTTACTTCACTAAAGGAGATTTCGTAGCTTATTTTCGGAAACTATAAATATGTTTTTGATCATTTTAGTTAGTTTATATCATATTATCTTGGATATTCTTATTTTCTATCGGAACCCTAAGAACTATTCTCTCTAGAGTTTACCTTAGCTTTGAAGGATTGAAGGTATTCACTTTTGAGAAATTACAAGTGGGTCTTTGAGATTCATTAAATTGGAGCATTGTAAGGACAAAATTACAATTACCCAGTTGATGGATAATCAATTTGGGGTGTGATAATGTGATTTTAGGCTGATTTGGTTTATGGGTATTATTAATTATTAGTTTAAATGCTATTTAAAAGTGATTTTAATCATTAATTGTGGTTTAATTTAAGAATTGTAGTTGCAAATGTAGTTCTATGTTTGTGTTCTTGGCTTACTCGAGAGGGAGGTTTTAGAACTAAAATTATTGATTGATGGTTTGTGGGTATTGAGTTGACATGGGTTCAGCTCGAGAGAGTTAATCCTAAACTCAATCCCACACATTCAGCTCGAGAGAGTGAATGGATTAAGGTGTGGGCTGCTCTTATTTTACATGCTTATTGATGTACGAGAGAAATCACTTGATTCGGGGTATATTGTTCGAGGGAAAATTACCTCATAGCCTAGCCTACTCACTAATATCTAGATATTTTCTAATAGTTGCAATTATCCATATGTCTATATTTTCCTATAATCGATCACATCCCAAGAACCCGTCTTATTATTGTTAATTCGTATTGTTTGTGACTGTTTGTAGTTGTTAATCAAACCCCCCCCCCCATTTCACATTCGTGTCACCCCTTAATTTGAATGATGTCATTATTCAATAATTTCTCTTCCTATGCCTAATTTGACCATATTCATACTTCCCAATTGAATTGGAAACATGTACCGCTCCCTGTGGGATTCGACCCCAACTGATTTAGTTGGGTTGTATACTTATTTACGATAGTTGATGGTTTGGATAAAGTGTCTTTCTGATGTTTGCATAATCAAGAAACAACTTCCAATACAAGTGTCTACGATCGTACAAAAGTATAATAACCCAACCAAGGGTTTGGGTCGAGTCCCAAGGGAGTGGTGGTGAAAATTAATAGAAAAATAAAATAAAGTTATAATTAGTCATAGCTAAAAACATTGTCGAATATAAATATATTAAATAAAGGAGGGTGACGCAAGCGTCAATTAACAATGGGGGTTTTTCATAAGTAAACAAAAGCAGCAAAAATAGTGAAAATAAAGAAAGATACTAATATGGAGACGGGATTCTTCGGATGTGATAGGAAAACGGTATAGACTAAATCATTGGGTACATGCTTTTGGTAGTAAATTCATTGGATGTTTGTGACTAGGCTAGAGTATAGTGGGGGTAAATTCTCTCTCGAGCAACTTATCCCGAATAAACCCAGTTTCTCTCGAACACCGAATTACCGCTTTTAAGCACAACCTCCGCCTTAGCTCACTCACTCTCTCAAGTTGAGTGTGTGGGAATGATACTAGGGTTCACTCTCTCGAGATGAACATCTTGTCGACCCACTCCCACCGACCATCAATTTAGTAGTCTTAGTTTTACTACCTCTCTCTTGAGCAAGTTGAAAACATAAAGGTGAAATCATATTTGCAATTACAATTTCATTAAGTTCCACCACAACTACTAAATGAAATCACATCAAAAAATAAATAAACCAACCAACAAGCAAGACCCAACAAATAATCTAACCCATATTCACAAAATCACACCCTAAGAATAGGAGTTTTAGCTAGACATGCTAAAGAGATATAAATTTATACCAATATGAGTTTGCATTCAAATGGGTATGAAGATTTAAGTCTAAAAAAAAGTCAAGAGTGAAGAATCCACAAGACCCAAGTCCAAAATCTTGGAGTTGAAACCGTTTGAACCTTCAAGTTCTTCAAAACTCTCTCCAAACTTAGAACTCAAAAGTCTATGTTAAAAGTTCTATATTAAAAATCTGATATCTAAAAACTGATGCGAAGCTACAACTCTTAATGAGTATTTATAACTTTCAAATATATTTGCTTCAGTGGATCACTCGGCGACATTAGTCGGAATCACCGATCAACTCGGCGATTCACCCTTTGGTGTAGTTCATCGTCGTCTTGCGTTAGCCTTCAACATCGTCGTGTTTTGGATCATAGGGCGACATACTACGGCTTCACGAAACTGCTCGGCAACATGCTGACTGCTCCTTTTCACCGCCAATTTGATCCTTTCCTTTAGGGCTCAACACACTGTAACAAAAGGTGAGGATAAGATCTTTTGGCGACTCCGACTCGCCAAACGGATTTGGTGATCCGCAGATCTTCATCAGCACTTCAAAAAGGATGTCTCAAACAGTGCTACACAAGACTCGATTATGAATGTACACAAGAAGACTCAATTTACTCATGCAAGGATCAACTGTGTACCCAAAGATTCAAGTTGTGACACACCATTACCAAAGATTTTCAAGCTCACAATACTTGCTTCAAATGCAAGTTCAAGCTCAACAAAAGTATTTTAATGCCCTCACACAAAGATTGATTCCATACTCACACACAATGGTTTAATCATTTAAAGCTTCGGAATCAAATGCAATGCTCACTCTCGCAAAGAAGAACACAATGCATGCTTTCACCCATAGGTTTGCCCGTATTTTCCGATCAATATTTGTTTCAGCTCACTCAAGATCAAAAAGGTTTTTTTCAAGGCTTGTAATGGGGCTTAGTGCAAAGGTATGGTCATATAGGGCTCAGTGACTTTTAGCCTCGTGAAATGTGGTGCTTTCAACACTCTTTTTCCTCTTCTTTCATCAATTTTGTTAGTGCTCATAAGTCATCCCATTATTCACTTCCATGGATTGTTAGGAACCCCATTTCTTTTGACATTTATCATAACTTTATTTCACAACTGTTTCTTTTTCTTTTCTCTTATTTTTTTTTTTGTATAGAGGGGTTACATTTTTCTCTCAATACCATGGGTTAAAAGGGACTTTTCTTGCACTTCTTGACTTGCCTTTTATTTTTACCACACCCCCAACTTAGGCTTTTGGCCTAAGTTGGCTATTTGATCAACCACAATTCAAAAGGATTATAGGTTGCAGATTAAGAAATTTCAAGTTTTTATCAAGTTTTTCCAAAGAAAGGTAAGGCTCAACGGTGTTCAAAAGAGGTTCACACACTCACAAGGTAGGCCACAAAAGAGGTATATGTCGAATTGGTTCACACTCTTTTAAAGTTTCCTAAGATCATATCAGGAGATAGCCTTACTTAGATGACCACACCAATGGGGAAAATTCTAGGTGTTGTCATGCATGGTTCACAGTAAGCTCATCACACAAGGCATCGACATCAAAGTCAAACAAGACTCCACACTTTCGTTAGTGTGCACCGTTCATTACAAAAGAATCAATTGGATAATTGGCTAGCCACAACGAGATGCAAAGAATTCACATATTGACTATGTCACTTCACTTGGTCTCATAGTAGCCGCACATTCATGTTCATTTGATTCTGAGCACTATTAGAGTCATCGATATTGATCAAAACCGGGACTCAAATTTGCTAAAGAACAGCCACATTCAACACATAAGGGGTGGTAAAATATTTTGGAAGCGTCAAAATCATTTTGTAATTTAAAATACGTATCCACAAGCTCAAACATTCACGGAAAACAGTGTAAAACACAATGAGCCAAATATATCAACAAAACATGATCATCAATATTCACAAAAACGGTGGGCCTCACCACACCACAAATAAAAACCATTTGTCCTCAAATGCAAATAATCAAATATCCAGAATGTAAACAACATAAAGACAGACAGGGAGGTAAAGAAAAGATCATGTCTATGCAGTCTCTCCATCTGTCTGGGCATCAGTGCCCGGTGCATATGTCTGGATTTGGGCTTCAGTGCCCAGAGTCACCTCGGAAGAAACAGCAATACCAGACCCACTAGGTGCTGCTATGGATGTATCTGTTAAAGAAGCTTGCACAACAACATCTACCATGGCTTCCTTTGTCTCAGTAAGGTCATCATATCCTTGCCTTTATCTCCAGGTCGAGGTTCTTATCTACCCTTCTTTGGAGGATTTGATCCCCCTTTATTTATAGTGATACCCTGTACTCTTTTCTGGGGTGGCATGACAATATTAGTCTTTACCATATCTCAGGATACTCAGAATTTTCCCTGCTAGACTCAACAACATGCAAGCACAACCCCATAAGATTTCACCGGTTTTAAAGCACAAAAATACGAGACTTTAACAATATAAACACTACGGGCAAGATTTTCATAGGCATAAGCAAAAACAATTAAGATCGAAGAGGCCTAGCACACATCACTAAGACAAGATCATTACAAATGAGTACAAAATCAATAAAATAATCTTGGGGTTTGGAAAACCAACCTTTTATGCCGATTAATAAATATTGAAATGCTACGCGGCAAAGTGATCCAAAGTCCGAGCACCAATCAACAACCAAAATACTTATGGAATGCAAAAATATAGAAAATACAAACTAGGTGTGAGTTTGTCAAGTTTGAAAGCGAGCAAAAGTGAGGAGTTTTAAACTTTAAAACCTTTGGCCATTTAGAGTTGTCCAGTATGCACCCATTCGGCCACAATAATCGCACTCGCCGATCCACTCTGCGATTCGCCGAGTGGTCACTTACCCCGCCGCTTTCTATAGGATCTTCAATTTCTTGGAGGTCAAGACGGCGGTCTTAATCGTGGTCGCTGACCGGGTTGGTGATTCGCCAAACTATTCTTGAGCTCGTCGAGTTTTACAGGCTTTGAGTTGAAATTGTGTTGAGCCAAATGACGGATCAAGTCGGGCAGGCCAACCTCTTCGGTGATACACCGACTGGATCATTCGCTTGCCAATTTGCATTTTCCCAACACTTTCCTCATTTAAACCAGCACACCATTATTTCTAAAATAAACATAAAGCGATAAAACCTTGGGTTGCCTCCCAAGAAGCGCCTTATTTAACGTCGTGGCACGACGCAACTCCTGACTCAAGTTACATTAGTGAGGTTTGTCTCATTTTCATAAGGCCACCCCTCTTTTGTCTCTAGGAAGAGTGAAGATAGCACTTGTTCCATTTGGGACCTTTGTCATCATTCACACTTATTCTTCCTGTTTCAACACACAAACAAGCAAAAATAAACTAAAAATTAAGTAAGTATCACTATAACTAACAAGAACAAAAATTTTACTAAACTAATAATTTTCAAGTGACACCACTCCCCGGCAGCGGTGCCATTTTGATGTTTGCGTAATCAAGACACAATTTCCAATACAAGTGTCGACGATCGTGCAATAGTATAATAACCCAACCAAGGGTTGTGGTCGAGTCCCAAGGGAGTGGTGGTGAAAATTAATAGGAAAATAAAATTAAGTTCTAATTAGTCATAGCTAAAAACATTGTCGAATATAAACATATTAAATAAAGAAGGGTGACGCAAGCGTCAATTAACAATGGGGTTTTTTTCACAAGTAAACAAAAATAGCAAAAATAGTGAAAATAAAGAAACATACTAATAATGAGACGGGATTCTTGGGATGTGATAGGAATACGGGATAGACTAAATCATTGGGTACATGCTTTTGGTAGTAAATTAATTGAATGTTTGTGACTAGGCTAGACTATAGTGGGGGTAAATTCTCTCTCGAGTAACTTACCCCGAATAAACCCCATTTCTCTCGAACATCGAGTTGTCGCTTTTGAGCATAACCTCCAGCTTAGCCCACTCATTCTCTCGAGCTGAGTGTGTGGGAATGAGACTAGGGTTCACTCTCTCGAGCTGAACCTCATGTCGACCCACTCCCACCAACCATCAATTAAGTAGTCTTAGTTTTACGACCTCTCTATTGAGCAAGCCGAAAACACAAAGGTGAAATTTTATTTCCAACTACAATTTCATTAAGTTCCACCACAACTACTAAACGAAATCACATCAAAACAACAAATAAACCACCAACAAGCAAGACCCAACGGATAATCTAACCCATATTCATAAAATCACACCCCAAGAATTGGGGTTTTAGGTAGACATGCTAAAGAGATAGAAATTTATACCAATATGAGTTTGCATTCAAATGGGTATGAAGATTTAAGTCCCAAAACAAGTCAAGAGTGAAGAATACACAAGACCCAAGTCCAAAATCTTGGAGTTGAAACCCTTTGAACCTTCAAGTTCTTCAAAACCGTATCCAAACTTAGAACTCAAAAGTCTATGCTAAAAATTATATATTAAAATTCTGATATCTAAAAACTGATGCTAAGCTACAACTCTTAATGAGTATTTATAGCTTTCAAATATTTGTGCTGCAGCGGATCACTCGGCGACATTAGCCGGAATCACCGATCATCTCGACGATTCACCCTTTGATGTAGTTCATCGCCGTGTTGCGTTAACCTTCAGTATCGTCGTGTTTTGGATCATTGGGCGACATAGTACTGCTTCGCGAAAATGCTCGGCGACACGTCGGCTACTCGTGTTCACCGCCGATTTGATCCTTTCTTTCATGGCTAACAAAAGGTGAGGATAAAATCTTTTGGCGACTTGCCGAACAGATTCGGTGATCCGCAGATCTTCATTTCTTCGTTCTTTCAGCCTCCTTTGTTGCTTTTTGCTCAATTGTGTCCATGCCTTTGTGTCCAAGTCTAAATACATGAAACTTAAGGATTTTCATTAGATATTGAGACAAAATATGCATTTGAGGACACTAATTCTATCAAAATATAGCCCTAAATGAGTCAAATTTGAGGACTCATCACTTTGAAACGTTATTAATCATTGGGAACACAAATCCTACATTTGTTCCTCAAGACACCATTAGAATCAAGGACAACCTCCTTGGCTTCCCTTCTCAAAACTTTGTCTCGAATGAGACATAACTTCTCATCATCAAACTGGTGCTCACAGATCTGCTCGACTAAAGAAGACCGAGCCTCAATAAAAGCAATCATACTCCCATTCTCCTCTGAAATCTACAATCAGAAAAAAATGTTAGTTAACATCTAAACATCTCTAGCCAATGATCTCTTCTCAATACTAAGCGCGACAAGACTCCCTATCAAGAAGTCTTCCTACTCAAAGCATCAGCCACCACATTGGCCTTCCCCAGATGATATAAAATGGTTAAATCATAGTCCTTCAACAACTTAAGACATCTACGTTGCCTCAACTCCGATGATCAATGAAGATCTCACAATGCACCCCATAGAAATAGTGACGCCATAACTTAAGTACAAAGACCACAAATGCAAACTCCAAATTATGAGTAGGGTAGTTGTTCTCATGGGCCTTCAACTGCCTAGAAGCATAAGCAATCACCTTCCCCTTCTGCATCAACCACTACAAGAAAAGTGTGAATTACATAGGGATTTTCCCAGGGATTAGTATGAAAACTTGTAGGAAACGTTTCCTATGGATTTTCATATTAATCCCCAGGAAAATCTCCATGTAATTCACACTTTTCTTGTAGTGAATACACCACCCAAACCGACTCCTTAAGCATCACAATAACTAGTAAAGTCCACACCCTCCTCACGTAGAGTCAACACAGGATCCGAAGTGAAAAAATTCTTGAGCTTTTGAAAGCTCTCCTCACACTCATTGGACCAATGAAAACCCACACCCTGTCGAGTCAATCTGGTCAATGGAGCTGCAATAGTGGAGAATTCTGAACAAATCATCGGTAATAGCCTGCCAAGCCCATAAAACTTCGAATCTCGGTAGGAGAAGTAGGTCACGTCTAACCTCTAACTGCCTACATCTTGGTTGAATCAACTCTAATACCCTCCTTGGACAACACGTGTCCCAAGAATGCCATAGAATTAAGACAGAACTCACACTTTGAGAAGTTGGAATAAAACTTCTCTTCCCTCAGCTTCTGAAGTACAATCCTCAAGTGTCGAATATGGTCCTATTCGGTCGTGGAGTAAACCAAAATATCATCGATGAAGACAATCACAAAAGAATCAAGGTATGGTAAAAATACTCCGTTCATCAACTCCATGAATGTTGGGGGAATTAGTCAACCCAAAGGACATCACTAGAAACTCATAATGCCCATACTGAGTCCGAAAAACTGTCTTAGGGATATTTGGTGCCCTAATCTTCAACTGATGATATCTGGACTTCAAATCAATCTTAGAGAACAATGATGCTCCCTGTAGCTGATCAAATAAGTCATCATTATGTGGAAGAGGATATTTATTTTTTACTGTTACCTTGTTCAACTATCTGTAATCAATACACATCCTAATAGTCCCGTCCTTCTTCTTCAAAAACAACATAGGGGCATCCCAAGGTGTCACACTAGGGCGAATAAACCCCTTAAGAAACAAATCCTGCAATTGATCCTTCAACTCTTTCAACTCTACTGGAGCCATACGGTAGGGAGGAATAGAAATGGGCTTAGTTCCTGGCTCCAAATTAATAGCAAAATCAATATCTTTATCGGGAGGAACACCTGGAAGATTAAAAGTAAATACATCGAGAAACTCCTGAACCATGAAAGGTGGTTCAACACTAGTGTCCTGAGTAAAAGCTAAGTAAGGAAAACACCCTCTCTCTCCACCAATCTCTGAGCACGGATGAAAGAGATGACCTTAATAGGATAAGAGCCACTAGTACCCTTCAACTCAAACCTCGGAACACCAAGCATTGCTAAAATAACAGTCTTAGCATTACAATCAAGAATTGCATGATAAGGAGAAAGCCAATTCATACTCACGATAATATCAAAGTCTATCATCCCAGAAGGATTAAGTGTACCCAAGTGTCATGCCCCGTCAAAGAAACAAGAAAGGATAGATATACTCGATCCACCACTAAGGGCTCACCCACAGGTGTTGAAACACGATTAGGTACAAGCATGCTATCACACATAATATCAAATTCAACAGCAAAATATGTAGACACATAAGAGAATGTAGACCTCGGTCATATAATACGGATGTAGATCTATGACATACTGGGATGATACATGTAATAACACCATCAGAAGTCTCCGCCTAGAGTGTCCCTGGGAAAGCATAACACTTACCTCTTCTGTGTAACACCTAGGAAATTTGTAGGTTAAACTAGAGCCTAAACGTAAGGTTAAAAATCATAAAATGACTCCCCGAAGTATTAGTAAGTCATTTAAAGTTAAAAATAAGGTAATTGGAATCTAGATCGAGGGGCCAGTGCCAAGGCAAGGGGCTAAGCCAAGTCCAAAGGCCAAGGCTGCCCCTAGCTAGGAGGTACTGCCCCAAACCTTCACGAGAGGGACCATGACTCGTGGTCCACTCCATGACTCATGAAGGTGGTCGTGAAGCTCCCTTATTTTTTAGGGAGTTTGGGACAGTTTGGGGAAGCTACTGCCTAAGGGATCACGGGCACCACAACGGGCCGTGGTCCCCTTGATGAGGAATGAGGGTGCTCGTAAAATTGCTCGTGAGGATGCCTTCACCTATGGAGGCAAGGCTTGAGAAGAATTGCTTGGCCTCAAGACCATGAGCTCCACCACGGCTCGTGGTCATGACCACAGACCGTGGAAGGTCTCGTGGTCATGACCACAGACCATGGAAGGTCTCGTAGTCATGCCTTGGCCTCATGGGGAGGTTGTAACATATGAGGGGGATACTACCTAAAACTCCACAGGAAGTACCACGGGTCATGTTCCTCACCACGGATCGTGGAGTGAGTCATGAGCCTGGACGAGTTCATTTTAAATGAAGGATTTTTAAGTCTTTTCGTTTTTAGTCCAAATTAAGTAGGGGTGTTTTGGGTATTTTTAGGGCTAGTATGCATATTGTTTTTAAGTCAAATTTTACAAGACTTAGTCATTTTTCACAGACACCCAATTGAAATAAAAAACCTCCCTCCTCTCAATTTTTTTCTCTCTAGACTCAAAGAAGAAGAAGAAACCATTAGAGCTAGGGTTGCTAGATTTTCAAGGTTCTTCCCCAAATTTCTTGGAGGTTCATAGATAAGGTATGGTTGCTTTTCATCCTTGGGTAGCTATCACCCTAGGAGCTCCTTCAAATTATGTTTTCAAGATATCAAATCCCCTAAATTCTAGGGTTTTCATTCTATAACATGGGTCTTTTTTTCAAAACGTTTTTATTGATTAATTATGATTTTTTATCGTTGGTTCTGATGAAATATGAATATATTGATGGAGAATTTATGTTTACAAAGAGAATTCCCCATAGACCCATGTGTTCCCATATTGATAGATCTTGAATTGATATTGTGGGTTGGTTGATATTATGAATGTCTCAATTGAATATGTTTATGTTAATTAAGCTATTGAATCATGAATTCCTCCTATATTATGTAGTAATTGTATATGGTTGGGTTGATTGTGATTCCAAGAACCTTGAAGGACAAAGATATGAAGGTTATGTCTTTTTATGAGAATGATGTATGAGATTGTGATTTACTTAGATAGTAATAATCCTATATCTATTGTGTAGTTGTGGTATTGATACTAGATCCTTCTTCCCTATACCCTATACGCTTGATTATGCATGAAGGATGTATGTATGCTATGATAAGCTTGTTGTGTTGATTGAAAGGACATTCTCATGGTCACAATAGGACTATAATGCGAAAGGTTTACGCACATGCTAGTGTTTCTAAAGTGAAAGGAACATTCTCACTTAAGGAACCTATGAGCTATTATGATGATATGTTGGCATGAGTGCCTAGTGTATTCTTTATGCATATGAACTTAAGTAAAGACTAAATGTAACTTTTAAAGAGAGTTATACGTAGCACCGAGTGGATAGAAGTATGATATGGGTTCCTTCACGTTAGTAGTTGGGTTCCCAACACGGTGTCTCATGAGATAGAAGCCTCCACATTAGTAGTCAAGGTTTCTAGTAATAATCTCCCCATCCCATGACTATGTGCCCATATAGGTCTTAGCTAGAGGATCCTCCTAGAAGGTAAAATGAATGTTCTCCCTTAGGCAAGTAGTGGTGTGGGTGTAGAACACCGGATTCCATGTAGCTCACATGGTCTATGTCGGTTAATGCAATTCTTCCCTAAATGATATGAATATGAACTATGGTAAAAACATGGACTTTAATTATGACTTCTTGAGGAGTACTACTTAGTATTAGTGGGGGTATGGGACTTCACTTATGCCTTGTGCAAGTAGACTCTAAGAGGGGTTATGGTAAGGTTCCCATATGTTATTATGTTATGATGATTTATGAACTATGTATGAAAATGTAAGTATGAATGTTAAGTTTGACTTCACTTGCTACATGATATAAGTATGAATGACTTCTCTCTTATGTATGTTGGCCATGATTATGGTAAAGTATGATATGTATGTTGTTGGTGGCCTAAATGTGATACTTAGCAATTGGTGGGGTTATGGGATCTTACCTTTGCATTGCACTAGTGTGGCTTTGGGTTGCTTATGTGTTGGTTTGACTTATGTTTCTTCACATATGTGCATAATGGCTTTTGAACTTGACAAAAGCATGATTTCAACTAAATGTCCCTTTTATGCATGTTTAAGGATTTTTATGTATGGCTTCCATACTTAGAACAATTAATTATGCAAACCCATATTTTCTAATTTACTATGAGTGTCGGTTCCGGTCGTTTACACTACTACTTATTCAAGTGAAGCTTGGGTTGACTATTCCCTAGGCTTGGTGAGTCTTCAAGTTCGAGGACGAGTTGCCATTGATTCTAGTTTCTAGTTTACTTTTCATGTTCAAGACTACATTGTATTTCCTATTTTTGGAGACTGTATTGATGTAAGGGCTTTGACCCTATTTGTACTTTTATGTTCTAGATGGGGATTGAGACAAGTCTAGATTTGTATTTTTGTGTTATGAAAAGGTGTCGACTTCTATTGTAAAAATTTAAATTTTTCCACATTATTCTATGTCTTTAAGTTATGATTATGCTAAGGGCTTGTATGAGACCCCTTCGGGTACAAGTACGCCATGTTACTCCTAGGGGTAACTCCGGGTCGTGACAAACTTGGTAATTAGAGCACAAGGTTAAAGAATGATTCTAGGATGACGTCTCATGAACCACATCTAGTAGAGTCTTGTTCATAAGTGTGAAGCGCACCACACTTACGAATGAGAGGCTATAAGATGCTTAAGAACTTTCCACTTCTTTGATTACTCATTAGTTGTGCCTTAGATTTTTAACTATATGAAGTCCTTTTCCTAACCCTTTTCTTGTGTTTATAGGAATATGAATACAAGAAGAGCGGCCGTAAGAAGAGTGGAAGAGGAGATTGCTAATGATGAGGGAGTTCCTATAAACACAAGACGAATTTAGGGCCTCTATGCGAATGATAACCCAAGCCATGATGGCCCAAAATCAAGATATGGCTACCCAAGCCGAAGCTATGATGGCTCAAGTACGGCAATGCTCATTCATGATATGACTATCTCAAGGCTCATGGTATACGCTCAACAAATTGAGGATACAAAACTCAAGAAAATGAATAGGGATGTGAAGAGGCCTAGAATTGATGCTGGGAATTCGTCTAAGAGTAGATTTGAGGTTCAAGGGAAACCAAGGTTCAAGATGAGGTCCTCCAACCAAGGCTCTTCTAATGCTCATAAGGTCAACAAATATAGGGTGCCCACTCCTAAACTACAAGGTGGTAGTGGTGGTGGTTCTTATATTGATAGACCTACTTGTGCAAAGTGTGGCAAAAAGCATAATGGCAAGTGCCTTATAGGCATGGATGGGTGGTTTAGTTGTGGGAAGAGTGGTCACATGAAGAGAGATTGTCCCATGCTAATGGCTTAAGGTAGAGAGGGCAAGCAAGTCCCTCCAAGTGGCTCAAATTTTGATGCTCCCAAGAAAAATCGCTTCTATGCTCTCCAATCTAGAAGTGATCAAGAGGGTTCTCCGGATGTTGTTACAGGTATGTTGCAAGTATTTTCCATTGATGTTTATGCATTATTAGACCCCGGTGCCACTTTATCTTTTGTTACACTTTTAGTGGCTATGAAATTTGATGTACTCCCCGAAATATTAGAGGAACCTTTTTCGGTCTCTACCCCGGTAGGTGACTCAGTTGTAGCTAAAAGGGTTTATAGGGGTTGCCCATTTCATGTCTCATAAAGTAACTTTGGTTGATTTGGTAGAATTAGATATGTTGGACTTTGATATCATATTGGGGATGGATTGGTTGCATGCTTGTTTTGCTTCCATTGATTGTAGAACTCGGGTAGTCAAGTTTCAATTTCCTAATAAGCCAACTTTAGAATAGAAGGGGGGAAACTCTATTCCAAGAGGTCATTTCATTTCATGTCTAAAAGCATGTAAAATGATCTCAAAGGGGTGCATGTATCACATTGTTAGGGTTATGGACATTGACTCTGAGACTCATTTTTGGAGTCGGTCCCTGTAGTGAGCGAGTATCCAGAAGTCTTCCCCGATGACTTGCCCGATAATCCTCCCAAATCATAAATAGACTTCGGTATTGATCTTATGCCGGATACAAAACCCATATCCATTCCCCCTTACCGGATAGCTCCGACCGAATTGAAGGAATTGAAAGCACAACTCAAGGATTTGTAGATAAGGGTTTTATTCACCCAAGCATATCTCAATGGAGTGCAACGATATTGTTTGTGAAAAAGAAAGATGGGTCCCTTAGGATGTGTATTGACTATCTCCAATTGAACAATGGCACTATAAAGAATAAGTATCCACTTTCTAGGATTGACGATTTGTTTGATCAACTCCAAGGGGATACCTTTTTCTACAAAATAGATCTTCGTTTGGGTTACCATCAACTAAGGGTAAGAGGGTGTGATATTCCTAAGACGTCCTTTAGGACCCGGTACGGTCACTACAAATTTGTGGTTATGTCTTTTGGGTTAACAAATTCCCCGGCGACATTCATGGACCTAATGAATAGGGTGTTTAAATATCTTGATTCGTTTGTGATTATATTTATTGATGATATTTTGATCTATTCGAGGAGTGAGGGTGAAAGTAAGGATCATTTGAGGATAGTATTGAAAGTCCTTAAAGACCACCAATTGTATGCTAAGTATAGCAAATATGAGTTTTGGCTTAGATCGATTGCTTTTCTTGGTCATATAGTGTCGGGTATGGGTATAGAGGTTGATCCTAAGAAAATGGTTGAGGTCAAGAGTTGGCCTAGACCTTTGACTCCTATCGACATTAGGAGCTTTTTGGGTTTGGCCGGTTATTATAGGAGATTTGTTGAAGGGTTCTCCTCAATTGCTTCTCCATAGACGACCCTAACTCAAAAGAAAGATAAATTTTTGTGGTCGGAAGCTTGTTAGAAAAGCTTCCAAGAGTTGAATGATAGGCTCACCTCTGCTCCGCTATTGACATTACCAGAGGGTACTGATGGGTTTGTAGTTTATTTTGATGCTTCTTGAGTGGGTTTGGGATGTGTCCTTATGCAGCGAGGTAAATTGATGGCCTATGCTTCAAGGCAACTCAAGGTCCATTAGAAGAATTATCCAACTCATGACCTTGAATTAGTGGCGGTGGTATTTTCCTTGAAAATATGGAGGCATTACCTATATGGGGTCCATGTAGATGTGTTTACCGACCACAAAAGTCTTCAATACATGTTTAGCCAAAAAGACTTGAATCTCCACCAAAGAAGATGGTTAGAGATTTTGAAAAATTATGACATGATTGTCCTATACCACCCCGGGAAAGCTAATGTGGTTGTGGATGCCCTAAGTAGATTGTCCATGGGTAGTGCGGCTCATGTAGAAGATGAGAAGAAGGAATTGGTTCGTGATGTGCATAGATTGGCCCGGTTGAGTGTCCAACTAGTGGATTCCACCAAGGGTGTATTCATGGTTCACCATAGTTCGAAATCATTCTTTGTGGTTGATGTGAAGTCTAAACAACATCTTGATCTTATATTGATGGAGTTGAAAGAATCGGTTCTCAATAAGTCGGTTGAGTTTTTCTCCCAAGGGGGAGATGGGGTGCTTAGGTACCAAGGTAGGTTGTGTGTGCCGGATGTTGATGGCCTAAGAGAGTGGATTCTAGAAGAGGCTCACGATTCTCGATATTCTATTCATCCTAGAGCGACCAAGATGTACCGTGACCTATGGGAAGTCTATTGGTGGAATAGAATGAAAAAGGATATCGCGAGCTTTGTAGCCGAATGTCCTAATTGTCAACAATTCAAGGTTGAACATAAAAAACTGGGAGGTTTGTCCCAATATATAGAAATTCCCACTTGGAAGTGGGAGGATGTGCATATGGACTTTGTTGTGGGTTTGCCTCGTACTCGAATGCAACATGATTCGATTTGGGTCATTGTTGATAGGATGACTAAATCAGCCCACTTCATTTCGGTAAAAACTTCATTCTCGACGGAAGATTATGCTAAGTTGTATATAAAGGAGGTAGTGAAGTTACATGAGGTTCCTTTGTCTATCATTTCGGACTGGGGTGCTCAATTTACTTCACATTTTTGGATGGCGTTCCAACAAGGGCTCGATACCAATGTTAAACTTAGTACCTCTTTCCACCCCCAAATGGATGGTCAAGCGGAACGGACCATTCAAACCTTAGGGGACATGTTGAGAGCGTGTGTGATTAACTTCAAGGGTAGTTGGGATGACCATATTCCCTTGATCGAATTTGCCTACAACAATAGTTACCACTCTAGCATTGCCATAGCTCCGTTTGAAGCAGTTTATGGTAGAAGGTGTAGATCTTCGGTAGGTTGGTTTGAAGTAGATGAGTTTTCTCTAATTGTTCCCGACCTAGTTCTTGATGCTATTGAAAAAGTTCAACTTATAAGAGAAAGGTTGAAGACGGCTCATAGTCGGCAAAAGTCCTATGTCGATGTTAGAAGGAGGGATCTAGAGTTTGATATTGGTGATTGAGTCTACTTTAAAATCTCACCGATGAAGGGTGTGATGAGGTTTGGTAAGAAGGGAAAACTTAGTCCCCAGTCTGTGGGCCCATATCAAGTCTTGAAACATGTTGGGAAAGTTGCATATAAATTGGACTTACCAAAAGAGTTGGCTCTGGTTCACCCGGTGTTTCATATCTCTATGATTAAAAAGTGCATTGGTGATCCGATATCCATTCTCCCTTTAGAGTGCTTGGGAGTTGATGAGAGTCTTTCTTATGAAGAGGTCCCGGTGGAAATTTTGGACCGGCAAGTGAAGAGGTTAAGGAACAAAGAAGTAGTTTCCGTTAAAGTCTTGTAGAGGAATCACTTAGTTGAGGGTGCTACATGGAAGGCCGAGGCCGACATGAGGTCCCTCTATCCTCATCTTTTTCTTTCCACTCCTATCCGTACTTGAGGTAATTAGTTTCTTGATTTTGGTTTTTCGGAAATCATTGGTGCTATGAGTTTTCTTTATGATTTCCTTATGTTGTGCATGTTCTTGTGAGAATTCATGTCTAGTTTATCTTTAGTTGTCATGCTTTATATGTCCCTCATGTTAATTTTCATGTTAGTATGATGGTTGCATATTTGGCTTCATGAGGTGAATTGATGGACATGCTTAGTTATGTTTTGATGATATGACATATTGGATCCTTATTGTTGTGTTGAGCTTGTTGAATTGGAGAAGGTAGTTCCTCCTACAATTATATGAAATGATGAGTTATGTGCATATTAGGTTGTGGAGTTAGTTTCTACTTCCTTGTGATTGCATTGTTTATGTCTTGAGATGGAATTGATGTTTCCTCCAATAAGTTGTACATTTCTGTATGTTGCATGCATGATGGGTTGCTAGTCTCGAATCTTTAATTCCGTAGGGTTTCTAAATCGTCATTCAAGGATGAATGTTCCCAAGGGGTACATAATGTAACACCCCCGAAATTTGTAGGTTAAACTAAAGTCTAAACGTAAGGTTAAAAATCATAAAATGACTCCCCGAAGTTTTAGTAAGTCATTTAAAGTTAAAAATAAAGTAATCGGAGTCAAAACCAAGGGGAAACTGCCAAGCCAAGGGGACAAGCCAAGGTCAAAGGCCAAGGCTGCCCCTAGCTAGGAGCTACTGCCCCAAACCTTCACAAGGGGGACCACGACTCGTGGTCCACTCCACGACTCGTGAAGGTGGTCGTGAAGCTCCCTTGGTTTTTAGGGATTTTGGGATAGTTTCGGGGAGCTACTATCTAAGGGACCACTGGCACCACCACGGGCCGTGGTCCCCTTGACAAGGCAAGAGGGTGCTCGTGAAATTTTTCGTGAGGATGCCTTAGCCTATGGAGGAAAGGCTTGAGAAGAATGCCTTGGCCTCAAGACCACGACCTCCACCACGGCTCGTGGTCATGACTACGGACCGTGGGAGGTCTCGTGGTCATGCCTTGGCCTCGAGGGGAGGTTGGCACATTTGAGGGGGCTACTGCCTGAAACTCCACGGGCAGGACCACGGGTTGTGGTCCTCACCACGGCTCGTGGAGTGAGTCGTGAGCCTGGACGGGTTCATTTTAAATGAAGCATTTTTAAGTCTTTTCCGTTTTAGTCAAAATTAAGTGGGGGTGTTTTGGGTATTTTAAGGGGTAGTATATATATTGTTTTTAAGTCAAATTTTACAAGACTTAGTCATTTTTCACAAACACCCAATTGAAATAAAAAACCTCCCTCCTCTCTCAAAAATTCTCTCTCTAGACTCAAAGAAGAAGAAGAAGAAGCCATTGGAGCTAGGGTTGCTAGATTTTCAAGGTTCTTCGCCAAATTTCTTGAAGGTTCATAGATAAGGTATGGTTTCTTTTTATACTTGGGTAGCTATCACCCAGGAGCCCCTTCAAATTATGTTTTCAAGATATCAAATCTCCCAAATTCTAAGGTTTTCATTCTATAACATGGGTCTTCTTTCCAAAACGTTTTATTGATTAGTTATGATTGTTTATGGTTGGTTATGATGAATTATGAATATATTGATGGATAATTGATGTTTACAATGAGAATTCCCCATAGACCCATGTGTTCCGCATATTGATAGATCTTGAATTGATATTGTGGGTTGGTTGATATTATGAATATGTCAATTGAATATATTTATGTTAATTAATCTATTGAATCATAAATTCCTCCTATATTATGTAGTAATTGTATATGGTTGGGTTGATTGTGATTCCAAGACCCTTGAAGGACCAAGATATGAAGGTTATGTCTTTTTATGAGAATGATGTATGAGATTGTGATTTACTTAGATAGTAATAATCCTATATCTATTGTGTAGTTGTTGTATTGATGCAAGATCCTTCTTCCCTATAACCTATACACTTGATTATGAGTGCATTATGTATGTATGCTATGATAAGCTTGTTGTGTTGATTGAAAGGACATTCTCACGGTCACAATAGGACTATAATGTGAAAGGTTTACTCACATGCTAGTGTTTCTAAACTGAAAGGAGCATTCTCACTTAAGGAACCTATGAGCTATTATGATGATATGTTGGCATGAGTGCCTAGTGTATTCTTTATGGATATGAACTGAAGTAAAGACTAAAGGTAACTTTTAAAGGGAGTTATACCTAGCACCGAGTGGATAGAAGTATGAGATGGGTTCGTTCACATTAGTAGTTGGGTTCCCAAAACGGTGTCTCATGAGATGTAAACTTCCACGTCAGTAGTCAAGGTTTCTACTAACAATCTCCCTATCCCATAACTATGTCCCAACATAGGTCTTAGCTAGTGGATCCACCTAGAAGCTTAAAATGTACTTTATACCTTAGGCAAGTAGGACACCTCTTTTCGGTGTGGGGGTAGAACACTGGATTCTATGTAGCTCACATGGTCTATGTCGGTTAATGCAATTCTTCCCTAAATGATATGAATATGAACTATGGTAAGAACATGGAATTTTAATTATGACTTCTTGAGGGGTACTACTTAGTATGAGTGGGGGTATGGGACTTCACTTATGCCTTGCACAAGTAGACTGTAAGAGGGGTTATGGTAAGGTTGTCTTATGTTATTATGATATAATGATTTATGAACTATGTATGAAAAGGTAAGTATGAATGTTAATGTTGACTTCACTTGTTACATGCTATAAGTATGAATGACTTCTCTCTTATGTATGTTGGCCATGATTATGGTAAAGTATGATATGTATGTTGTTGGTGGCCTAAATGTAATACTTAGCAATTGGTGGGGTTATGGGATCTTACCTTTGCATTGCACTAGTGTGGCTTTGGGCTGCTTATGTGTTGGTTTGACTTATGTTTCTTCACATATGTGCATAATGGCTTTTAAACTTGACAAAAGCATGATTTCAACTAAATGTCCCTTTTATGCATGTTTAAGGATTTTTATGCATGGCTTCCATACTTAGTACAATTAATTTCGCTAACCCATATTTTATACTTTACTATGAGTGTAGGTTCCAGTCGTTGAGACTACTACTTCTTCAAGTGAAGGTTGGGTTGACTATTCCCTAGGATTGGTGAGTCCTCAAGTTCAAGGACAAGTTGCTATTGATTCTAGTTTCTAATTTACTTTCCATGTTCAAGACTATTGTATTTCCTATTTGTGGAGACTTTATTGATGTAAGGGCGTTGACCCTATTTGTTCTCTTATGTTCTAGATGGGGATTGAGACAAGTCTAGATTCGTATTTTCGTGTTATGAAAAGGTGTCGACTTCCATTGTAAATGTTTTAAATTTTTCTGCATTATTCTATGTCTTTATGTTTTGATATTGCTAGAGCTTGTATGAAACCACATCAGGGTCAAGTACGCCATGTTACTCCTAGGGGGTAACCCCGGGTCGTGACACTCTACCACCTCCAACCTGGGTGGTACCTCTACCCCCACTCTGTTGAGCTGTAATACCACTACTAGAAGCTCTACTGCCTCTACCTAACTAAACTCTACCTCGACCTCTACCCTATGGGAAGGACACTGTCGCATCAGGTGATCGGGATCTCCACAAGTATGGAAAAGTCTCTGAGTTGGGAATTGTTGTGCGGATCTTGAAAACCCACTATAATTGCCTCGCCGCGTAGGTCGCTGATGTGAACCGTACGAGCCCTGACTCACGCTATAAGAACCCCGAGGTATCTGACCATCCTCATATGTTGGCATCGATGCATGAATGGGTCCCCTATGTTGAAAGAAACCACCCCCTCTGTATGATTCCCTGCCTCTAGATGAGGAACCACGAAATTGACCTGATGTACGGCCCCTCTTAGGGTCTCCAAACTCCTCGCTCTTAGTAAATTCCGCCTCTTTGGTGGCGCTCACAATGGACTAGAAGGAAACCTCCTCTTGAGATCCCCTATACATAGCCGATCTGATAGAGAAAGTCAGCCTCTTCACGAATATACGGAACCTCTCCATCTCGTCTAGAATAATGGCCAAAACATTCTTAGACAACTGGAAAAAAACGCGACTCATACTCTGGAACAGATAAGCTGTCCTGTCTTTGATTCTCAAACCTCAAATAGCTCTCCTCTCTCACTCTCTAAGGGATGAAGGGGTCATGAAAGGCACTGGAAAATATCTCCCAAGTCACTGGAGAAGATCGAACTGGCAAAGACCCTGAATAAGTTCTCCACCACTCTCTTGTTGGCCTATAAAGTTGGAGGGTAGCATACCGAACCCTATGTGACTCAGCAAACCCAACCACTTCTAGCAACTCTCAGCATGTAGTAAGAAACTCATGAGTGTCCTCGCTCTTTCAACCCTTAAGCTGAGGTGGGTCCATCTTTCAAAATTTCTCTTACCTATGCTACTCATCCTCTGTCAAAACAGCCAATGGTGCACCTTGACCCCCAACTGCTGGTGCAAGATCATTCCCAACCACGGGTTCCACTGGTGGCTACCCCACCGTATCCTTAATAACTGGATCTTGCTGCTTCTCTTGGGTTTGGGCGATCTCCCTAGTGTGAGAGTCTTGTGGTGTGGCGGTTGCACCACCACCGTGAGTAAAGCTCTCAAGAACACTTAACATCCTCAATAATGTATCCTGAAGAAAATTTGTGGTTGCAGGCTCTGGAGGAACCTGGTCCTCTCTGTCATTAATCTGAGGCTCTGGAGACACTTCTCTAGCACGATCCCTCACTGGTGTTTCTCCACTGCCACAACCTCTGGCTAGTGTCATTCAATGAGCACGACCTCTAGCTCGGGTTCTACCCCTACCCCTAGTTATGGACTCAACAATTACTTCGGGAAGTGCCTCCCCTCTACCACCAACAACAGTAGCTCTAGTCCGCGTCATCTTTGAAAAAAATATATGATGGCTCAGTACTAAAGAAGGTAACCACGCCAGATGAGAAATAATGAACAAAATGGAAGTTTCCTTATAGTGTTCATAACCTTTCAGAGATAGGTATAGACCTCTCCGTACCGATCCTTGATGCTCTACGTAAACTCGGCTTGTATACATGTGAGACCAATGAACCTAGAGCTCTGATACCATTTTGTCACAATCAAAAAATCTATGTTATGGCACTTTTCTTATCCTACCATGACATCAGCCTACATCGCTACCATTTTAATAAAGTGCGTAAATAAAATAAAAAATAAAAGTTTAATAACAATTACTAATACGAATAACAAGTTAATTTAAATTAAATCCCTAAAATATGGTTGTCACATGCACAAGCCTCTAATAAAAATACTAGAATTGAAAGAAAATACACAACTCTCAAATGACGTTGTCTCTCAAGTAAAAAAAAATCATAAATAAGATTAAGAGGTTCCCTGAGAAGACAAACACCTACCTCACAAATCTCTACAGGAATTCTCGGAAAAGAAGAGAGTAGAAGGTATCACAAAGATCTGAGCTTGTAACCTACAAAAAATTGTTGAAGCAAGGGGTGAGTACCAAACAATATAGTACTCAGGAAGTAAGCTTCTAACACAAGCTAAAGGAATAGAATACGGGTATTCCTACCACCCCAACTGTAATGACCCGAAAAATGAACTAGTGAAACTAGAGCTTAACGTGTGTGCGTTTGTGTTCGTCATGAGTTTTGATGTGGTTTAATGTTGTACCAAGCCATGGTTGAGATGTTTAGGGGTTAGACGTCAAGGTACGACTCCCCAAGGACCACCCTAAAGGTCATTGAGGAGGGCCCTAAGTGTAAACCCCAAGACCCCAAGGAAACCACCAAGCTGCCAAAATATTTTGAACCACGGATGCAATCCACATCCAGTAGATTGATCTACGGCTTGCGGTCTTGCTCCGTAGGTCAGGGCCCTAAATGAGAAGCCTCTGAACCAAACTACGAAGGCACCGTACGCCCCATGGTCCCACCTACAGACCGTAGGTGGGTGGTTCGTAGATTGAACCTGCAATCTGTCAAGTGGTGCGGCCAAGTGTAGGGATGAATTAGTAAATTCACCCCAAGTCCTAATTAATATATGGACGATTATTTTAAGTGTTTTAAGGTATTTTAAGAGTATTAAAACATTAAAATGGTTTTTTAGATTTCATTATTCACTTTTCCCCAAATCAAAACCCTATCTCTCAAAATATCTTCTCTCTAAGAACTCCATTGAAGACCAAGAGGAGAAGATGACTTAGGGCTTGAAGAGGAAGGATAGTTGAGTTGGATTTTGTGGATTTATTCAAGTTAAGGTATGGTGATCCTTCATCTAGGGTTAGATTTCACCCTAGAGTCAACTTCAAAGAAGTTTCAAACTGATTTCAAGTTCATGAAAAACCTCAAGTTTCACTCAATCTCATGGGTTCTTGCATCAAACGTTTTCAATTGATAAGCTATGATTAGATTGATCTCTAATTGATGAATTTAATATGAAAAACTCTATGAACCCATGATTTCTCTAAATTCCTAAATTTTTCCTTATGAAGTGGGTTTGTTGATTATGAATGAATGATGATAGATTCATGTGTAGATTGATTTAGGTTATTAATGTGTATCATTATCTATGTCTAATTACGGTGAATTGTTGATGAATTGAGGTTTTGTGATCATAGCCTTGAAAGGGCAAGTTCGATCTCATTTCATGTTAGTGTAGAATTGTGCTTGAATTGTCGATCCACTTGAAAGGTGGAGGTGTTTACTTACTATGTACAATGTGACCATGGACTTGAAGGCATACTTTAATTAATAGAAGTATTATCATGATATTGTATAATGTGAAGGATTTACGTGTGATTCAATGATATAATGATGAACATGTACTCAATCTATTTGTGTTAGTATTGGAAGGCTATTTCTCAATTATGAATGTTAATGATGAATGTGAAGGGTTTCTATAATATGAATGTTCAATCTATGAATCGGTAGGCTATGGCATTCCTTTCATATATGAGTAATGAATGTGTCTTGACTTAATGAATATGAATCGATAGGCTATGTCATTCCTTTCATATATGAGTAATGAATGTGTCTTGACTTGATGAATATGAATCTATAGGCTATGGAATTCCTTTCATATATGAATAATGAATGTGTCTTGGCTTGATGGCTATGAATTGATAGGCTTAAGGCATTCCTTTTATAAATGATCTAATGTAATAAAGACTTGAGAATCAATAGGTAAGTGGCATTCCTTTCTTAATGAGTCAATGTACCATGAATCAATAGGATAGTGGCATTCCTTTCATGAGTATAAGAATGTAATGGGAGACCATGAATCGATAGACTTATAGCATTTCTTTGATGTGGACCCTAGAGCTATCCTTGAATGTACCAAGGATCAATAGGCTTATAACATTCCTTCCTTGGTAATGTTGTATCATGGGTCGATAGGCCTATGGCATTCCTCCCATGATACCCTAATGTAATGTGAATGAACTAGTCTATGGGAATGGAGGCTAAGCACCGAGTGGATATGGTAAGATGGAAACTCTCCAATGTTAGGCTAGAGTTCCAATGGACATCTTCCTATCCCATAACTATGTGCCCGCATAAGATATTTGCCAGCGGATTTCATCCAAGCTAAGGATTCATCCAAGATAATGTTATTTTTCTACCTTAGGGAAGTGGAACACCTCTTTACGGTGTGGGTTCATGACACCGGATTCCATGATTAGCTCTCATGGTCTATGTCGGTTAATACCTATTCTCATCATGTGAGATGTGCACTCTAGTTACTTGATAGATACTACAAAGTGTAGGTAGTAGTATGCGATGCTATCTATACATTGCACAAGTAGGCTTTGAAGGTTCTATACTGAGTTCTCTAAGTTTTAATGACTATGGTTTGAATGTCCTCCTAGAAAGAAGTTAAGGAGAATGTTGATCTAATGTCTAATGAATGAAAGTCCTTTCTATGCATGAATGTGTCCTAATGAAGAATGTTGGCTTAAATGCTTAAATGTAAAGATGCATGTTATACTTGGATTGTATTATGAGTTACTTCCTTGTCATGCCTATTGTATATGAATGTACCTTGTCTAGGATGACTTCAAAGGAGTACTTAGTGTGAGTAGTAGTATGGGATTCTACTTGCACATTGCACAAATATGACTTAGAGTTGTCTTAGGTGTGGCCTTAATGTGATGATGTGACTCATGAAATGTTCATGTCTCTTAAATGCTTTATTGTGTAAAGGTGGAAAGGATGAATGGTAAGTTCACTTTTGGTGACCTTAAGGTGGTACTTTAGTGTGGGTGGTGGTATGGGACGCTACCCATACATTGCACAAGGTATAACTTGAGGGTTACTTGAAGTGGAGGCTCAAGGTGAAGGTAAAGAATTACATGTGATCTTGTTCAAATGTGAATTATATGACTTTGTATGTTTGTTGTGACTTCTATTATGCCTCTTGTATCAATGTTCATGAAGTTATACAAAAATGGCATAAAAGCATGACTTTCAACTCAAATGTCCCTTTTAAGCATTTTTTTGCATGGTCAACATACTTAGTACATCTAATGTGCTAACCCCATTCTTTTCCCTTTTTACCAAAGTGTAGGCTTTGGAGATGTTGGTGTTCTATGCTTGAAGGATAGGTTTCTAAGGCGCTTGAAGGATAGGTTTCTAAGGTGCTTGAAGATGAAGACTTGGTGAGTCCTCATAGTTTCGAGGAAAAAACCCATTATGTTCCCTTTTTGTCTTTAGCTTATGTTAAAGCTTTTGCATGGGCTAAGTCTCAATGTTGTATTCAAAGTATTAGATGGTTTGAGACATAGTGTACAAAGTCTAGAAAGTCTTTCACTTGCTATTTAATGTAATGTCTTCGATAGTAAAGAAAGTTTTTGACTCTTCTCTATTTTCAAGTATCTTATGCAATGAATGAGCTATGAGGCTTGTATAAGACCCCTTCGGGGTCGAGTACGCCGTGTTACGACTAGGGGGCTCTCGGGTCGTGACACCAACCAAACCTCTACAACTACAATCTGCATAAAACCAGCCCAACCTAACACTTCACAATTTACATAGCACACAGCTAAACAACAACACTCTAACAATTACATATCTTCAACAACAAACTCAATATTCGTCAATCACAAGTTCCACAAAAATGCACTCACAAGATCAACAACACACAATATCAAGTTCATCAATGATAAAGATGTCTAATGCAATGTAAAATATAGTGATGCATGTTTGACCTAACGATACACACCTGTTATCTCTAAGTACGGGACCAATGGGGAACATATCTATTCATGCATCCGTTGCGGTGTGTGAGACGACCCTCGATAATAAAATCCATTGCGGCGTGCGACATGTCCCTCAAAAATAGAATTTGTTGCGGCATGCAACACATCCCTCAATAATAGTAAATATATCGCGGAACGCAACACGTCCCTCGAAATGGTACATCCTCTTTAATTTTTTATTCTTTCTCAATTCATATAAAACTTATCACAACCACATCTCAGAACCAATGCAAATGACATGTAAACATAATTAATGAGGAGATGACCATTTTCATAATAACGCACTATTTAGAACAACACAATCGTGATACAACATCAACAATGAGTCAATATGTCTTCCAAGCCATTCTCAACGCATCACACACCAACAATTAATCACAGTGCTTTTTATTACCCCTTTTTCATGATTAGAATTATTCAATATGGACAAGTCAACCCATCATGCAGTACCATTATTCTCCAACACATACCACAAGGAAATACACAATTCTACACACTTAACAAGGGTCTAGAAATTTACCTGCCTCAAATAACCGAACAATCACTCCAGGACTTGAGTCTTGCCTTTTCGTTGAGCTTCCAAATCATTTCAATTTATTCAAATGCATATTCACAGTAAGATTTTGAAACTAACAACATCCACATTAATATGTGGTTAGCCTTGACCTAAAAATTGACTAGAATTTATAATCAAGTTCATAAATCTTGATGCAAATTAATATTTCAACTATCATATTTTCCAAGTTTCAAGTCTAGGGTTAAGTCTTAATTCTTCCAATATTATAAACTAATGGTATTCACATAATAACATACACCTAATACTTAATTACATATACCAATATATCAAAACTTGAATCATAATATGGTAATAATAAGAAATTCAAAGAAACAGCGAAGTAAACTAAGAAAATATTCACGAGAACACTTACTGTTTCAAAACCTTACATTGATACACCATATATTTCTAGTTATTACTTTAATAATCATTGACTAATAATCGCCTTAATCATTACATAATGATTGGCCATTAACACCCTTGTTCTCCATTTTAAAAAAACGACCTATACAGATTCAATTTTTCAATTCTTCTAAATTAAAACCCATTTAATTGTTTCTCTTCTTCAACAATCAACTATACTAATAATAATAAAATAATAATATGATATGTATCACATATATATACAACAATACAAAGGTTTGGACGTGATTACCTGATGACCTTATGCCCTCTATTCCTCATTGTGTCTATGTGCCGCCGATGCATAGGTTAATTTATTCCTTCTCTTTATTTTTTTCTAAACTAATTATGTATTAAAAGTAATAATTCGTACTAACCTATTTTAATATTTCAGACTTGTCCCATTATTATTAATAATAAACAAATTACCCGCAAATTAAAGAACTATAGTTAAATGACTATTCAAAATTATCAAAAATGACTTTTGGGTCCGGGTCATTACACTGATATTCTCAAGTTGGTTCCATACAATCATATGATTCCTTCAAACAGATATAAATATTATTGTGTGATTATAATGGACAATAACTTCTTTTAGTTTGGGTTGAACAAATCATTTAAGTATAAGTTCAGATGAACAATGCAATGAATAAATTATAAAGATATATCGAAATTGATAGAATATGGACTAGTTGAACTATTCATGGCATGGATAAATATAATTTTAATGAATCGAGAGTCAAACACGAATCTCTGATTATTGGGTATTCTAAAATTATTATGAATTAGCCTACACAAGGAAATTAACATGAGATGAATATGATGTGATTATAGATTCATCAAAAAAAAATTGTACGAATTGCTTGAGATGATGATTTTTGTATTTTGACAAGAGTTCTTTGCGTATTCACTAGTAATCTGTAATATCTCGAAAATTGGATCTTGGATTGGAAAGAAAAAAAAGTAAAAGAAAGTTCTTGGTGCAACTGGTCTACGAATGGGATTACATCCGTAAAAGGTATGTAGAAAGTCCTACGGTCCATCGAGCCTAGACATAGAAGTTGATTAAAAAAATTTGGAAATGTCATGTACCAAAAAGGGGTTCAACGTACCAATAGTTCGGTCCGTAGAAGGCTTGATGGACCGTAGAAACATCCGTAGAAGTGATCCAGACTGAGAGAATTTGATGGGCATTTGGGTCTATGGGAGGTTCTATGAACCATAGGAAATGAGATAGGTCGTAGACCTAGGTCGTGGAAAGTGAACTGGACTTGAAAGAGTTTTTTTGCAAAGGGTTCTACAAAGGGTCCACATAACATAGCAAGTACCACGGCCCGCGGAAAGGATTTCGTGGGAAACCATGATCCATGGTGGTCTCTGGTACTTATTCTATGGACGACCAGGACGGTCGATCAAAAAGTCTTACGTATCGTAGGTCGGTCCGTAGAAGTCCTCTGATAGTGTACTTAGGGTCATTGTGTCTTTTCCTACCCTTTTAACTCCTAAACTACGTCGTTTTGAATGTATAAATAATTTCCACAACTACTTTTACTCTTCAACATATATCCATTCCCTCTCATTCACTCAAAACCCCCAAATCCCTCCAATCTTCGTCTCAAATTTTTCTCTCAAGGCTCTCAAGGAAGGTTCTAGGGTTTCTACTTCCATGTTTAAGTCTTTGATTACCCAAGGTATGTGGAAACTTCACCAATGAATTCCTTTCAACCATTGGGTCCCAAAAGAAACTCAACTTTTATTATGATTTCAACTAAATTTTGTAGGGTATGTAATTGTTCATGTGTTCAATTGTTTATGATTAAGTTGCCTATAATTGATCTAGATATGTATACTTTGATTTAATTACATGTTTTTCAATGAATTTCATATGAACTAATGTTATATGTATATGTTGTGATGATGAAATTATGCATGCATTGTGAAATTGAGGAATTTATGAATAAGTGATGCTTTAGACAAAGTATCAAAATGATTTGTGAAAGATTTTCTCATGCTTAGGTAAGTATCTTTATGAATATGTTATGAAATAATGATTTTGAATAGAGTTATTCTATGATATAAAGTTATAATTGGATTTGTATGACTATGTTCCTACTTTTCTAAGTATTATGATACGATTATGATTATCCTTATTTTCGTTGGGATTTTAATTAGCACTGAGAGGACTTTCGAACGGAGGCCCTACTGTTAGTAAAGGTTTGGTCTTTAGAAGCAATTCCTTTGTTCCTAACTATGTGCCTCCATAGGATTTGTCTTAGAAATACATAACTAGTGGATCCACCTAAACTAATATGTATGATCCTTACCTTGGTATTACTCCCCCGGAAACTAGTGAACTAAACTAGAGAGTTCTAGAGTCTTGCATGAGAGTTTTAGAGTTAGAAATGAGTGTTAAGCTTGTAAAATAATTTCCCGTACTTAGAATGAGGGATTTAGGGTTAGGGCGTCAAGGTACAACCTCCCAAGGACCACCCAAGGTGTCCTTGAGGAGGACCTCAAAACAGCCCTAAAAGCTGTTAAATTGCAGCCACCTACTGGCCGTAGATGGACCCATTCCCCTGGGTTGGGATCGTGGGTCAAGGCCTGATTTCACATGTAATTTTCATCTACATAACTCCACCTACGGAGGTGAAGCACGGGCAGTAGACTTATCCACGCTCCGTGGATGGGTGTTTCGTGAGTCAACGCAGTTTTTCAGTTTTAGTTGTTAGGTTAGGAGTTAATTAGTAATTATTTAGGGATTAAGGGAGGTCGGTTAGGTAGTTATTAAACCACCTATATAAGACTAATAGACACCTAACCTAAGTCAATTAATTCATTCTTCAAAGAACCCAAATTCTCTCCAAATAATTCTTTCGCTAGTAGTGAACAAGAAGAAGAAGAAGAAGAAGAAGAAGGAGAAGGAGAAGGAGAAGGAGAAGTAGAAGGAGAAGGAGAAGGAGAAGGAAAAGGAGAAGGAGAAGGAAGAAGAAGAAGAAGAACAAGAAGAAAGAAGATAGGGCAGATTTTCCTCCATTGTTTCAAGCTTGATTAGGGAATTGAATTAAGGTATGTTAGATTATTCATCTATGGGTTCTTCCACCCATATAGCCCCCTAGATATCCCCCAATTGTTAAGTCAAAAACCTAATTCTAGCTAGGGTTTCTTCTACATTATCGGTAGGGTTTAGGTATGATTCCAATCTTGTGGATAATACCTAATTATTATTGTATTAGTATTAATTTATTATATTTTGATGAATTCATGTGATTTCTATGGTTAACCCTAGTCTATTTGATGAATTTGATATTTTGTGGGTTTATGCCATTAGAGGTGAAATTGAAAGTTCATAGGTGATCTTCTTAAATCAATGTCATGTGTAGTAATTGTTCAAGGTTAGGAACATATAATCATGAATTGAACTAGAATTTATTGAATATGAAGGATCATAACTTGTAAAGTTGAAGTTGAACCTTTAGGATGAATTGTGGCTAGAATAACCTAGTAATGAATTATGTGATTGGATGCCTTATAATCTAGATTCATAAGATGCTTTTATGGTGTAGAGCTAATAAGAATGAAGACACATAGTTGTGAATGTTGATCACTAGGAATTTAGAGTGAATCTAATTTGATTAACTAATGATGTTAAGGCTTTGAGAGTAAAGTCAAAATGAGAATAGAAGCTTGATAGATAGGGTTATGGTGGAAAATCTTTACCTACCTAATCTACCGAATAAAGGCTTCAATATGTGAAGTGATAGATTCATGTAAGTCATGATGATACCAATGTATAATGTAGAATTGAAGATATGGTATTAGGCATTAATATAGCATGACATGAAAGTTTCTCTCACATAGAACGATTCTAGGTTGAAAGGTTATTCTCACCTAAAATGAATCTAAGTCCTAGGACTATGAAATGTGAGTATGCTTGTGGTGATTTCCCTAAATGACCTGTACATGATAGGAATGTGTGGTTAGTTCCCTTACTCTTAATTAGTGAAACATGGGGAGTGTGAGAACCCTTCATATATGTGTGACTCCCAAGGCAAGCGGTGAATACCCATTAGCCTTTAGGTTGATCATGGAAGCGATTACCTATGATCATGATGTGATGATGTGGAGGTGAATACCTACATTACATATTAAAATTGATATGGAGGCGAATACCTATATCACCTTAAAATAGACATGGAGGCTAATACCTATGATTCATTAACTTGTATGACTTGTGGATACTTCCCTTGTCCTTATAATTCATTAGTATGTGTGACTAAAGGTGATTACCCTTATTTTTATGATTCCATGGTATATATGGCTTTAGGTGATTCTCCTTGTCTTTCATTATGAACTAAATATTTATGCCTTGAGGTGACTCCCCCTTGCATTTGTGAACATGAGCATGACTAGTTTGGATTGTAGCTTGGTCGGCCCCTCCAATACATGCATGACTAAGAGGTTATTACCCTTGTATTTATGATGCTAAGAGATGATAAACATGAATGATGAACCTAAAGTGTCTAGCTTAGCATGGGTAGGATTATGGGGTCTTGTTCATGCATGGCACAAGCTTGCCTTAAGGTGACTCATGCAGTGTTTTTTCCTATATGATGTATGCTTAGATAGGATTGTGCTATAGTTGCCTTACTTGACATGAGATGATTGACTAAAGGTGATAGTTCCCCTGCCTATATGAAGTAAGCTAGTAATGAGACCAAAGTAGGGTAAATATGACTATGATGACTTCAAGATTATGCTTAGTGTGAAGGGTAGTATGGGATGCCTTTAATACATTGCACAAGTGTGCTTTGAGGTTACTTAGAAGTATAGAGCCCTTATGGTAGAGAAGTTTAAGACTTGACAATGTAGATAAGCTACGATTAAGATGACCAAAAATGGATGCTTAGCATTGTTGGTATTATGGGATGCTATTCATTCATTGCGTATGTATGCTTTTAGGTTCCTTGAGAGTAGTACTATTATGGTAGAGATGAGTAAGAGTCAGATAATGCTATATGATGCTAATGTTGGAGACTTTGCTTGTTATGATGATATTATCTCTTATGCTTATAGTTTATGTTGCATGAAGTATTTCATATAATTTTGGATTATGTCTTATGTTGACTAACCCTTATATTATGTTCTTGTGGTATTATTCTAGCTAACATATTTAGTACATTTTGTACTAAAACATACTTTGCCTACATTCTAATCAAATGTTGGGATTGGAGACTTGTGTGCTATGTTGAAGCTAGTTTTCTAAGGAGGTAAGGAGTGGAAGATCTTGGTGAGTCCTCATAGCTTTGAGGACAAAACCCACCATTTCTTTTATGCCTTTTATTTCATGTTTTTGAGACTATTGTATGGGCTGTGTCCCAAGAGTTTTATTCTAAAGTTGTATTAGATGGTTTGAGACAAAGTATAGAAAGAATTTACGCTTGCTTTTATGAAAATGACTTCGATTGTAAAAAGTTTTAAATTTTCCGTACTTTTCTATTATTTAAGTTCATGATATGCTAAGGTCTTGTATGAGACCCCTTCGGGATCAAGTATGCCGTGTTACTTCTAGGGTATACTCTTGGGTCGTAACAAACTTGGTAATCAGAGAAAAAGGTTTAGAATGGTTCTAGAGTTGTCTCAAACCATGCCTAGTAGAGTCTTGTTCATAAATGTGAAGCACGCCACACTTATGAATATGAGGTTATTGGAGGCGGGAATTAATTACTACTTACCAGAATAAGATGTTGCGGAGACAGGATTTGATGTTTAGGAAATCTCACTTCTTCATTCTCTAATTCGTGCCATAGAGTTTGGCTTTAGTATGTCTTTCTTCTAATCTGTGCCCTATGGTTTTTCAGGGTATGGCTAATACAAGGGCTAATGCTAGGAGAAATAAGGAAGGAAATGTGGATCAAGAGGTTTCTCCCCAAGTTCCACCCCGAGATCCTCCTCAAGCTCCAATTGACCCTATAGTGGAGAATGTGGATCATGCAGAGTTTAGGTCCTCTATGCATTTGTTGGCTCAATCTATCACGGCTCAAGCCAATAGGGATGTTGGGCCCCATGTGAACCCTAATGTGAATTCAGCATCTTCAAGAGTGAGGGAGTTTATTAACATGAAACCTCTGGAGTTTTATGGCTCCTAGGTGGACGAAGACCTTAAGGAATTTGTAGATGAGTTGTGTAAGATTCTTGATATTATGGGGGTGACTTTGGTAGTGAAAGCGGAGTTAGCCACTTACCGATTGACAGGGGTAGGTCAAATATGGTAGGGTCAATGGAAAGGGAGTAGACCAAAAGAAGTGGGTCCTATAGAGTGGGAGTTGTTTAAGAAGTCATTCCTTCATAGGTTCTTTCCCCTAGGGTTGGGGGGGGGGTAAGATGCAAGAGTTTATCAACATTAAGCAAGGTAGCATAAGCGTTTAAGAGTATTCCCTACAGTTTACTCAACTATCTAAGTATGCTCCAACCTTAGTGGAAGATTCAAGGGCTGATATGAACCATTTCATGATGGGAGTATCCGAATTAGTAGAAAATGAATGTCGTGTGGCAATGAATATCTCAAGTTTTATGGTTTTCACCCAACGAATGGAAGAGTCAAAGCTTAAGAAAGAATCTAAGAAAAAAAGAGGTCTAGGTTGGATGAGGATAAGTCCTTGGATGATGAGTCTGATGGACATGGTCACCCTAGGTATAGACAAAAGTTCCCCGGTAAAGGTCCCTCAAGTACTCCTAAGTTCAACCACAAAAGGGTGTCTAACCCCAAGTCTGAAGAAGATGGTAGTGAGATTCTATTACCGGGGTGTAGTAAGTGTGATAGAAGGCATGAGGGTGAATTCTTATCGGGCTCTAATGTTTTTTTTTGGTTGTGGTGAGTTGGGCCACAAGATAAGGCATTACCCTAAGGTTGCTAGAAATAAAAAAGATAGTCGTTAGAGGTCCCAACCCTACCCTTCCTTCGGTCCAATTTGTTTGGATGGGAAGGTTCCAAAGAAGAATAGATCTTAAGCTCTCCAATCTAGAGGTGATCAAGAGCGACCTCCTTATGTTGCTACCAGTATGTGCTTTTATGCTTTAACTAGATTTCGGTGTTGCTTGTCTTTTATGACTTGATAGATTTGAAATGATATACTTTGATGTTGTCATTAGTATGAATGATGCTTCATTGTCGCCTTTATGTTATGAAAACAGTTTAGAAAAATTTGTGTACGCTTACTCCCAAGGGGGAGATGGTGTGCCTATCTAGCAAGGTTATAGTGTGGTTATGTTTAGTTGATGGTAGAACCCGATTTAGTCATGATGAGTTTTGAGGTGTGTTTATAGATTGGTTGAATAGGGTGTTTAAGTAATGCCTAGATTGGTTGAGTGAATAGACTCCTCTAAGAATGGTAGAGGTGTAATTCACCTTGGTTTAGAATCATTTTGTGTGATGGATGTGAAAGTTTAGTGATGACTTGCTCCAACCTTAGAATTGAAAGAAGTGATGCTTAAAAGAGTTTGTATAGGCTTGCTCCCAAGGGGGAGATAATGTTCTTAGATAGAAAGGTCGTTGAGGATCCTTGATGTTCATGAGTTAGGTTTGCTTGAAATTTTCACCTTGAGAGGTGTAGTGAGTATGAGAAGTTTAGTCCCGGTTTGGTAGGCTCATATGAGATATTGAGTGGTGTTAGTAAGGTTGCTTGTGAGCTAGAGTTGCTTAAAGAGAACCTCTCTAAATTAGATGTACCGGTGGGGATCTTAGACCGGCAAGTTAAGAAATTGAAAAACAAGGAATTTTTTCCATGAAGTGGTAAGGAGTGTTCCTTAGTAAGGAAGTTGGCTAAGAGTGTTATTTGGGAGGCCAGGGTCAATTAGATGTCCCAGTGTCCTCATCCTTTTCCTTCCATTCCTATTCTAGCTTAAGATGACAAGTACCTCTTTATTGGGTTATGTGTTGGAGTCATGTGTAGTTGTGTTGCCATGATTCTCATATATGCATGTTCATGAAAGCTTATGGTTTAAAAGAAAATGAGTTTGCATGGTTATTTCCTAATGTTGTGATGCATTGGGTATGAGTTGCATATAGACTTCATGAGATGAATAAATGAGCATACCTTAGTTTTTGAGTTTAAAGATTCCTCCTTGAATAAATACTTTTTTAGAGTAAATTGCATTAGGGCTCCATGAGTGTGTGTTGAGCATGTTTTTTCTAGGAGATGATAGTTGCTCCTTGAAAATGAGTAGATATATAATTCATGCATTTTGGGTTGGTAGAAGTAGTTCCTATTCCCTTGTGTTGCATTCAATGTGTTTAGCTTGGAGTTAAAGTTTTCTTGCTTGGTTGTGTGCATTTATATATGTTGCATGCATGATGGGCTGTTAGTCAAGAGTTGTGACTTTCAAAAGTGTTTAGAATCGTCATTCGAGGATGAACGATCCCAAGGGGGAGATATTACTATGCCCCCGGAAACTAGTGAAGTAAACTAGAGAGTTCTAGAGTCTTCGATGAGAGTTTTAGAGTTAGAAATGAGGGTTAAGCTCGTAAAATGACTTCCCGTACTTAGAATGAGGATTTTAGGGTTAGGGCATCAAGGTACGACCTCCCCAAGGACCACCCAAGAGGTCTTTGAGGAGGACCTCAGAACATCCCCAAAAGCTGTCAAAATGCAGCCACCTACGGACCCACTGCCGTAGATGGACCCACGTCCCGTGGGTTGGGGTCGTAGGTCAAGGCCTGCTTTCACCTACAATTTTCAGCTGCAGACCTCCACCTACGGAGGTGCAACATGATGAGTCCATGATTTAGACTCATTTATGGCTTTATTTTAATAGATTTAGTGTCCTTAAATGCATATTTTGTGCCAATAACTGATGTTTTTCGTTGAATTTCAGGTATTTGGATTGAGGAACAAAGCATGGACACTAATGAGCAGAAAGGAACAAGTCAGCTGAAAGAACGAAGAAAAGAAGTCCTGAGGATCGCCTAAACCATTGGGCGAGTCACCGAATGGCCATGGTCTCACCTAATGTTCAAGTGTGCCAATCCCTGAAGGAGAAAATCAAGTAGGAGATAGAAATGACTAGTCGGGTAGTCGCCGAATGGTTCCGCGATGCAGTACTATATCGCCCAAAGTTACAGAACTTGAAGATGCTGAAGGCCAAAGAAAAAATCCTAGGACTATGAAATGTGATTATGCTTGTGGTGATTCCCCTAAATGACCTGTACATGATAGGAATGTGTGGTTAGTTCCCTTACTCCTAATTAGTGAAACATGGGGAGTGTGAGAACCCTTCATATATGTGTGACTCCCAAGGCAAGCGGTGAATACCCATTTGCCTTTAGGTTGATCATGGAGGAGATTACCTATGATCATGATGTGATGATGTGGAGGTGAATACCTACATTACATATTAAAATTGATATGGAGGTGAATACCTATATCACCTTAAAATGGACATGAAGGCGAATACATATGACTCATTAACTTTTATGACTTGTGGAGACTCCTCTTGTTCTTATAATTCATTAGTATGTGTGACTAGAGGTGATTACCCTTATTTGTATGATTCCATGATATATATGGCTTGAGGTGATTCCCCTTGTCTTTCATGATGAACTAAACATTTATGCCTTGAGGTGACTCCTCCTTGCATTTGTGAACATGAGCATGACTAGTTTGGATTGTAGCTTTGTAGGCCCCTCCAATACATGCATGACTAAGAGGTGATTACCCTTTTCTTTATGATGCTAAGAGATGATAAACATGAACGATAAACCTAAAGTGTCTAGCTTAGCATGGGTAAGATTATGGGGTCTTGTTCGTGCATGGCACAAGCTTGCTTTAAGGTGACTCATGAAGTGTTTTATCTTATATGATGTATGCTTAGATATGATTGTGCTATAGTTACCTTCCTTGACATGAGATGATTGACAAAAGGTGATAGTTCCATTTTCTATATGAAGTAAGCTAGTAATGAGACCAAAGTATGGTAAATATGACTATGATGACTTCAAGGTTATGCTTAGTGTGAAGGGTAGAATGGGATGCCTTTCATACATTGCACAAGTGTTCTTTGAGGTTACTTAGAAGTATAGAGCCCTTATGGTAGAGAAGCTTAAAACTTGACCATGTATAGAGGCTAAGATTAAGATGACCAAAAAGGGATGCTTAGCTTCGGTGGTATTATGGAATGCTATTTATGCATTGAACATGCATACTTTTAGGTTACTTGAGAGTAGTTCTATTATGGTATAGATGACTAAGAGTCAAATAATGCTTATATGATGCTTATGTTGGAGACTTTGCTTATTATAATTATGATATTGTCTCTTATGCTTATATTTTATGTTGCATGAAGTATTTCATATGCTGACTAACCCTTATCTTATGTTCTTGTGGTATTATGCTAGCTAACAAATTTAGTACATTTTGTACTATTGCATACTTTGCATATATTCTAATCAAATGTAGGGTTTGGAGACTTGAGTGCTATCTTGAAGCTAGGTTTCTAAGAAGCTAAGGAGTTGAAGATATTGGTGACTCCTCATTGCTTTGAAGACAAAACCCACCATTTTCTTTATGTCTTTTATATTATGTTTTTGAGACTATTGTATGGGTTGTGTCCCAACAGTTTTATTCTAAAGTTGTATTAGATGGTTTGAGACAAAGTATAGAAAGACTTCCGCTTGCTTTTATGAAAATGTCTTTGATTGTAAAAAGTTATAAATTTTCCGTACTTTTCTATTATCTTATGTTCATGATATGCTAAGGGCTTGTATGAGACCCCTTCGGGGTCAAGTACGCCGTGTTACTTCTAGGGTATACCCCTGGGTCGTAACACTTGGTAAGTAGGACAATTTACTTTTGGTGTGGAAAAGATACCAAATTTCATGTTATAGCTCCTATTGTCTATGTAGGTTAATGGTAAATATCGTACAAAAGAACTATGATTTTTATTCAAATGATTTAAGATTTTCTCAATAATTATAATTTAAGCCTTTCTTATGACTTTTCAAATGTGTGTTGCTTTTGTTCCATGCTTCATGATTTAGCTTATCAAGATTTAATACGTTTTAATTGGCCATGCATTTCATGTTTGAAACTTCTACACCATCATCTTTATGTTTTATGCATTTTTCTCATATTCAGTACATCCAAAGTACTGATGCAGATTGTGCCTATTATTTTTTATAATATAGGATCTAACGGTCCTTCCGTTGGTCGTGGCTAATTGGATTGCTTCGCTTAGAACTTTGATTGGTGAGCCTCATGGTTCGAGGGAAAGTCCATTGTCATTTTTTTGCTTTTGATGTCTTTTAAGCGTCAGACTTTGTACGTGATTTAGGGGTTTGTCCTAACCACATCTATGATAGTAGAAGGCTTTGTTAAACATAGTTGATTTATGCATTATGTTAGTCATATAACCTCTTGATAATTCCTTATGAGTTGAAATATTTTTGGGACTTATATCTCATTCTTATGTTGAAATCTCTTATTTGATATTCATAGTGTCATGCTTATGTCAAGTGTCTTGTTTAGGGTCTCATGGGGTTCTATTTGTCATGTTACGTCTAGGATTATTTTGGGTCTTTACATAATCTTTTCAAAATTTCTGTTTTATATACCTTTAATAATTTATACATGATTTATAAAGTGAATGTGCTATTGAATATTTTGAATTTGCATGTGGGACAAGTCTTTTACTTGATATGATATCAAAATAGTCACTTTAGATGAACTTTCTTTTATAAGACATATATATTGACAATTGAAATGCGATAACCATTATCGAAAGGGTTTAAAATTTGCTTGAAAATAGTATTTTGACATGTGTTTTCATTAAAGTTGATATAATATGATTTGATAAGACTTAAATGCTCAGTTCGATTTTGAAAATGTTTTCCTACAAGTACTTATTGTTCATAAAGAAAAATATAAATGGGAGTAGACCTTGATGGATCATGTAGCTAACGACAGGTTCGCTAGAACAGGTGTGCCTTGTATTTACAAATTTTCAATATATCCCTTGCTAGTGGGAAGGTAGAACTAGCATACTGTTATGATTTCCCTTGATTAGGATCTACTGATATGAATATTTGAATCTTTTATGAGGGGTCCAGTGTTATTGGATAATTGTTAAAGAGCAAAGCCACACTGATTACATGATTCATTCTTGAAAATTTCTCAAATATAAGATTTGAGATGAAAGTATTTTTATAAGTTCATTGCTAAATGTTTAAATTAATTTTGCTTACATGATACAAATAAGATGGAATATTGTTAACATTTCTGAAAGGTCATTTATTTCATGATTTTGATTATCATATTAGCATGTTTTTGGACTTGCCACTTGTTAAAATGGTTGTGGTTAAGTGTTATTACGCACTGAGTTGACGTCTCACTCTGTGCTAAATTTTTACAGAGAATAGACGTGACGTTGACGAGAATATAATTTACTAGAGCTAGCAAGTTGACATTTCATAGTGAGTCATGCACTACCTCGCGCGGGTAACAAGTTTATCTATTTGTTATGGACCATCCTTTGGACTCTTAGAGTCTCTCTATAGTAACTTCTCTTACTTGAATCAAGAGTCTTTTTTCATTTTTTTGTATAGACGTGTGACTAGCATTGAACTTCTTTCCATTTTTGGAGATGAAAAGTATTATTGCATGATGAATTGATTGTTCATGGATATTGTGTTTTCCTTTGGCGAGGTTGATAATTGTGTTGTTGTTTATAGGAAAAATGGATAGACTCAAAAATAAAGGAAACTCTGTCAAATTTTCATAAAATTGTGTTAAGGATTGTTTTGAGATTTTCTTCCTTACCGTCGATTAAGATTCCAAATTGGTTTGTGATACAAATATAGAATAGAAATTCATGAGTTTTAACTTTCCTTTCTCTGAAATCTCTCCCCTCCTTTGTTCCCCAACTTAGAGTTGCTTTAGGAGTTTTTTAGAGTAACAAAATTCACATTTTTTGAGTTCTATCTTCGTTGACACGGTTATAGCGACTAACATGCCGCTATAGAGGTGTCCCTATAATGAAAAATTTACACTATGGGGGAATAACACCATTCCGGTTAATATTTAAGTTCAAAGAGTTTTTCGTGTACCTGAACTTTCTATCGATAGTGTATTTCAAAAGAAATTGGGACTCTAGGTGTCTTTTAAATAACGGTGGAATAAGTTGTTATAATAGAGAAGTAAAATTACGAATTTCTAATGAAATGAATTTTTGTAACACCCCATATTCAAAAAGGCCAGAATTTCAGCTTTTTCAGATGTTGCAAGTGCCATGCACGGAGGCCAACCACGGCCCGTGGATTGAACCACGGACCATAGGTGGGTCCGTGGGTTGGACACCCTGCAAAGTGACTTGAGGCCAAGGACCAAGGCTTGACCTACAGACCGTAGGTCAGACCACGGTCTGTGGTTCAATATATTACCAACGACAGTCCACCAGGACGGACCGTAGGTCAGACCACGGTTCATCGACTGGGGTCTGTAGGTCAGCCCAAAATTTCTGTATTTACTGACGGAGATGTAGGATGGACCGTAGGTCCATCCACGGTTCGTCAATCGAGGGGCGTCGGTGGCAGTTGGCAGTTATATATTTAGGGGCAGTTAGATCTTTTTCTAACTAATTAATTGTTATACTATGTCATTTTTCCTAAGTATAGGACCTCTATATAAGTCTTTTTACCCCCAAATTAGACCCATTTACTTCGTTCTTCCAAATCCCCAAAACAAGATCAAATCTCCTCCCAGTTATTCTATCTCTAGAAACTTGAAGAATAAGAAGAAGAACAAGGATTCAACTAGGGTTTCAAGCTAAGTTCTCAATTCCTCCATTGAAGATTTGCAATTGGACTTGAGGAATGGTAGCTTTCATCCATGAATCTCTTCCATTCATGGAATCCCCAAATTCCTCTATTTCAAAAGGTAGAATTCCCCAAATTAGCTAGGGTTTTATTCGATCACCATGGGTTCTTTTGATTATTGATATTAATGATTGGATTATGTTTTAATATGTATGAATTGATGATTTACAATGCTTTTATGATGTTTCCCCAGGAACCCATGCAAACCCCCATATTTTCCAAATTGTGATCATATAATGTGGGTTGTTGATTATAAAAGATGAGTTTTATGATCTAAAGAATGAAGTGATATAATCACATGACGTTATGATATAATATTTATCTAATTTTTGAATTCTAGATTTGCTAATTGAAAGTAATATTTGAACTTTGAAAGGTAAAAATGTAAGTTTATGCATGACCTTATGAAACCTATGTAAATGTGTAAGGGTGTTTTGAGAGTAAAGTGTCATATGATGATGTTTTATGTTGTGTTGTGAAAGGGTATTCACATAAACACATACTAGCATGATGTGAGAGTTTTTCTCACATAATATGGATTCTTAGGTTGAAAGGGTATTCTCACCTAATTGACTAAAAAAGTAAGAGTTATCCTAATGAAACTAGCTTGGCTTGGTTGTTCAAGAACACCTTTCCATGAATTATAAGAATAAGTAAGAATTAACTATTCCATGGAAATTATGATTAACACCGAGTGGATATTGATGTGAGATGGAAGCTCTACCGTTAGTAGAGGTCGGGTTTCTAGAAGCAATCTCTTGAGTTGGAAGTTCTCCCGTTATTAAAGGTCGGGTTTATAGTAACAATATCCTTATCCCATAAACTATGTGCCCCCATAGGATGATTAGCTAGTGGATCCACTTAAGCTAGAAGTTCATGGTTCTACCTTAGGAAAGTAGAATAACCCTTTTCAGTGTTGGAGACATCGAGGGATCATGTGATAGCTCACATGGTCTCTATGTCGGTTAAGGCAAATTTTCCCACAACAAGACTAAAAGTGAACTAAGGTTACTTCAAGATGTACCTCATATGTGTTCAAAGATTTAAAGAATGTTGTTACCTTGAATTGACCATGATTTTATGACTTATGTTCTCTAACCTTATTATATCATGTTTACTTGGTCAATTCATGTCTTGAAATGAAATGTCCATTCTTAGCATGTTTTAAATGTTTTTATGTATAGGTATCATACTTAGTGCATTATTGTACTAACGCATACTCTTGCCTACATTTTCCCCAAATGTAGGGTCCGACAGGCAGGATTCCCAATAATGTGGCTAGAGCTTGGACTTGAGTGTTCCCAATCTTGGTGAGTCCTTATGGTTTGAGGAAGGATTTCATTGTTTTAGTTTCTTTCTTATATTTCCTTTTTGGACATGATGTATGGGCTAGGCCCAATTTCATTCTATTATATTAGATGGCTATGATGAGACATGAGTTTAGACTTCCACTTTTCGTTATAAAAATTGTTTTGGACTTGGACTATTGTCTTAATCTTATGGTTCTATTTCTTATGTTATGGTTAGCTAAGTGGTTTGTATGGAGTTCTTCAGGGTTCTGTACACCATTTACATCTAGGGTGTACTGATAAGTCTGAGATTTGGACTCATTTAGGGCTTTATTTACAATGATTTAGTGTCCTCAAATGCTTATTTTGAGCAAAATAACTTATGTAAAACCCTTGATTTCCAGGTATAGGGATTTAGGAACAAAGCAAGAACACTAATTTGCAAAAGGAACAAAGTGAGCTGAAAGAATGAAGAAAAGCAAGCCTGGTGATCGCTAAGTTTACTTGGCGAGTCACCAAATGGCCTTTTGACCGCCTAAAGTTCTAGTGTGCCAAGCCCTGAAGGAGAAACCTAAGTTTGTGAGAGAAAGGAGCAATCGGTGGATCGTCGAGTGGTTCTGCAATGTAGTGTTGGATCGCCCAAAGTTATAGACCTTGAGGACGCTGAAGGCCAAGGCAGAAGGGCGAGGGAATTGATCAAAGGGTGGCTCACCAAGTGGATCGGCGAGTCTGACTTACTTCACCGAGTGGCTCTTCGCAGCATATTTTTGGCGACTATAAATACATTTTTGAACATTTAGTTGAAGAGAGAATTTTCATATCTAAACTTTCAAGATATGAAATTGTGATTATTTTGAGTATTGAGACAAGTTTTCTCTAGTTTTTCCTAAGCTTTGGAAAATTGAACTTTTTCACTTTTGAGAAATTGGAAGTGGGTCCTTGAGATTCTTCGAATTGGAACATTGTAAGAACTAAATCAATCTTACTCAGTTGATAGAAACTTAATTTGATAAAGATTTTTATCTATTTATGATGTCTAGCAAAAACCCCAATTTTAGGGTGCGATTATATGATTATGAGTTGATTTAGTTTATGGGTAATACTAATTGTTAGCCTAAATGTTGTTTAGATGTGAGTTCGATCCGTAATTGTGGTTTAATTTAAGAATTGTTGTTGCAAATGCAGTTCTACCCTTGTGTTGGTTGCTTGCTAGAGAGAGAGGTCTTAAAACTAAGCTTATTGATTGATGGTCAGTGGGTATTGGGTTGATATGGGTTCAGCTCGAGAGAGTGAATCCTAAACTCAATCCTACACATTCAACTCGAGAGAATGAATGGACTAAGGTGTGGGCTGGTCTTATTTTTCTTGCTTGTTGATGTTCGAGAGAAATCAACTTGATTTGGGGTAAATTGTTCGAGAGAAAATCTATTCCCTCTATGGCATAGCTTACTCACTAATATACAGTTATTTTCTAACAGTTGCAATGACCCATTTGTCTATATTAGCTTATAATCAAACCATATCCCAAGAACCCGTCTCATTATTGCTATTTCTTATTGATTTCTGTTGTTTGTAGTTGATATTTAAAACCAAACCCCCTTATTTAACATTCGTGTCACCCCCTAATTTGAATTATATTTTTATTCGATAAATTCTATTCCTATGACTAATTTGATCATATTTGTACTTCCCAATTGATTCTCAAACATGTACCGCTCCATGTGGGATTCAACCCCAACTCATTTATTTTGGTTTTATACTGACTAGCGATCGTTGACACTTAGAATTGGATAACATGTCCTTGAAACGTTTATCAAATTGGCGCCGCTGCCGGGGAGTAGTGTTGTTTGAGATTTTTTTGGTGAAGTTAAATTTTATTCTTTTAGTCATAGTTGAATCTACATACTTTTAGTTTTTGTTTGTGTGTTGTTATTTTGAAACAGAGGATATGAGTGTCAACGGAAGCAATGGTAGCCAAGTGGGCCACCATGATGTCATCAGAAATCTAAATGATGTTAATGAGCCGAATGCTAATGACACTAATCTTGTTGGTCTAGTTGGTGCCATTCGCTTGCCTCCGGCTGAAGGGAACATTGTGTTCCACATTACAAGCACCATGTTGCAGCTTTTGCAATTGAAAGGGTTGTTTGGTGGGTTGGCTCATAAGGATCCCCATGAGCATATAAGAAATTGTGTTGATGTTTGCGGACCGTTATCCTTCAAGAACATATCGCAAGGGTCGGTCCGATTGAGGTTGTTCCCATTTTATCTAATGGGAGAAGCATACAAGTGGTTGACTGAATTTTCAAGAGACTCCATCACTTCATGGGAAGATCTTGTCACCGTATTTCAAATGCAATTTTTCCCTCCTTCGAAGATGATGACACTTAGGGACAATATTCAGAGTTTCAAGCGTCTGGAGGGTCAGCCAATCCATTAGACTTGGCTGAGATTCAAGAAGTTGGTGCTGCAATGCCGAACTCATGGTTTGCCTGACAACGTGTTGCTGCAATACTTTTACCGAAGCCTTGATTCGGTGAACAAGGGAGTACCTAACCAACTTTCTGCAGGAGGTTTGATATAACAACCTTACATTATAGCAGCCCAACTCTTTGATGGTATGAACAAAATTAACCGGGCATGGTACACCCGCGAAGATCAGGTATCCCCTTTCACTTTTAAATTAACAAAGGAGCAGCTTGAGAAAGATCAAGAGAGGGACCAAAACATGGCAAAGATCATGACCCAACTTGACATTTTGTCTAAAAATGTCATGGGAGTTGGTGCTAGGAGTGTCAATATTGTAGGTGTTGGGTGTGTAAACCCCGAAGAGGCCAAGTTTGAAGCGTTGTATAATGAGGAGGTGAACTTCCTAGTCAACCAAGGAGGTAGTTATCGTGCAAACTACCTGAGGCAGAGTGGAAATCAAGGTTGGAACAAGGATGAAGGTTTGAGAGATTGTGATAGAGACTGGAGGGATCGTAACCCCAATTGGAAAGAAAGAGACGAGGAGAATAATAGGTATGTTCCTCCCCACGAGTGTCAAAAGCCCAAATATTTTGAGAGTTTCCGTTCTGAGGATATGCTCTCTCGTATTTTCAACAAGGTTGAATGGTACGATAAAATTTTGAAGGAAATGGAGGAAGATGTATCAATCCTTAGCTAGACGGTTACTTCTCACTCCGTCTCTATCAAGCAATTGGAGACCCAAATGCAGATTTCGTCTCATTTAAACCGAAGACAACAAGAGGGATTGCCTAGTGACACTATGGCAAACCCGAAGAATTAAGTTTGAGTGAGGACTTTCGTCGTGCCACAACTTTAACGAAGGCGCTGCTTGGGAGGCAACCCAAGTTTTTATATGCTTTATTTTTTTTTTAGAAATAATCATGTGTTGATTTTGCAGTTTGAAGTGCAGAATGTATTTGAAAAGTGCAGGTTGGCGAGCAAAAGGCCTAGTCGGGGACTCACTGAAATGGTTGGCGAGCCCAACTTTGTCCGCCGTTTGGACCCCCATATTAACTGGAGGTCCTATAAAACTCGGCGAGGAAAGTGACCATTTGGCGTGTCGCCGAGTGGTTCGGCGAGCAAAATTAATATCGCCAAAAGGGCCAGGACTGGACGGTTTTTAAAGGCCAAAGGTTTAAAATTTCAAACTCTTTCACATTCCCTCACTTTTAACTTCCCAAGATCACATCCACACTATATTTTTTCTACATTTATTCCTTTATACCGTTTTTTAGTCATTTATTGTGTGTTCGGAGTTAGAAATATTTGTTTCCTAGAATTTCAAATCTCGTATTCGGCATTAAAGGTTGGTTTTCCAAACCCCGAACTTGCATTTAGCGGTTTTTACTCAATTGCAATTGTATTATTCTTAATGATGTGTGATGGGCCTCTCTGAATTCGTATAAGTGTGTTTGCCTTCCTGTTTTAATTTTGATATCCTATCGTAAATTGCCTATATTATTTATTTCCCGACTTTCATGCTTTAAAAAAATTGATCTAAATTGTTGGGTTGTGCTAAATTGTTGTTGTGTCTAGTCGGGTGAAGTCTAAGTAACCCATAATTGTGCTAAATGATGCACTGTTCCCGATGATGGAGCGTTTGACGTCATTCTTAAGGGCGTAAGTCGTCAAATGGCCAATTTTGGCCAAACTGGGAGAAGTATAAGTACCCCGGGGTCATGGGTCTTATGGGTCTGAGTATAATTGTGTTAGTGTATGTTTTGATTTTGTTTTCGAGGGCTGCGGGGTTTATTTTGGGAGTCGGTTAGAAAGTAGGTACGTTGGGAAGTTTGGCGAGCTGGGTCAAGCTCGCTGAACCACTAGGCAGTTCACTGAATCCCCCTTGATCACCTTTAATTTCATGCTAATGTTATGTTTTAGTTTTATAACTTTCGGTGAGAAGCTTGAGTTCGCCGAGTGCACTCGGCGACTTGTCGAAAGTATTCTTTGATCGCCCTTTCTATGCCCCTAACCCCTAAACTACACTGTAACTTTCGGTGGGCTTGTCTGTGCTCGTCGAAAGCTGTAGGTGATTCGCTGAGAGGCCCCTCCCATCGCCGACATGCCAATTTTTCTAGGAATTTTTGAGCCAATCCTTTCGGCGAGCCCGATCTGGCTCGCCAAAGTGATTCGGTGACTCGTCGATCGATTCGGCGAATCGTCGATCGATTCGGCGAATCGTCGATCGATTCGGCGAGTCTGTCTGCAATATGATTTCTGTGATTTGTCTTGAAATGTTTCTAACTTTCTATGATCTTTTTGCAGATATGGCTAGAACCAACTTGGACATGGCACCCCGTAAAAGAGCACAGGGTATAGTGATTAATGAAGGGGCAGCAAATTTCCCCTAAAAGGGGAAAGTCGGCACCTCCCAAGGGAGGCAAGAGGCCCATATCTGAGGTTCTGGAGCACAACTCCAGTAGCGATGGAAAATCCTTTGACTCCCAAGTTGCATTCTCCGAGATGGATGATGACCAGCCTTTAAAGTCTATGCAAGCGGAGATCCATGCTAGGTCTCGCCCAGACTCATCAAGGGCTCCAGCAGCCACCCCTTCTACAGCAGATACAGTGCCAGCTCCAACACCGATTGTGGCCCCCAGAGTCACCAGTATAGGTTCCTCCTCCCCAGCTACTCAACCGATTAAAATCCGATAGTTGGTGGACAATTCTTGAGGAGAAGCTACTATCCACAAAGGACTTAGCGGGTAGGTACACCACACTGAGGGACACACTCCAATTTCATCGGTTCTAGTAGTTCACCAGGCCTCGAGGACCCTATATTCTTACATGGGTCCGGGAGTTCAATACAGCATACAGGGAGTTGGTACCCAAGGGAAAGAAGAAGGCCAGCATTTTCAGGCTGGAAGAGTCTATCTTGGTACGGGGGTGGTAGTGAGATGCAGCCACGATCATATCAATGTTGTAGTGGAGAGAGGGTCAGTCTTTGACTACCCAGATTTAGCCATCACTACAACTCTCTTGGATGATATCAAGGGTTGGCTTGCACTCCTCATCTCCGATACCACCCCGAGGTGGATTGAGGCAGGAGCTCCAATTGAGAAGAAGGAGTTGAATATAGTTGCGAGATATTGGTTCAGATTCATCAGCAGCTTTATTATGCCATCCCAGAACGAATCCATCTTATGCCATCCTAAGGGGCTTGCCTTGGATCGATCATATCCTGGAGGAGCATCAATTTGGGACTCATCATAGAGCAGGAGATGACCTGTAACACCCCTCAAAATGAAATAGGATAATTAGAGCTTCACATGTGTGTTAGTAGTTGATAAAATTGTATACGTGTTTGAAATTAGTTTATAGGTC
>JAJOOO010002099.1:0-50453 GCA_029582685.1 Solanum piurae
TCTATTTCAAGACTTCTTATTGATGTAAGGGCTAAGTCCCATTTTCGATACTTCTATGTCTAGATGGTACATTGTGATGAAGTTAGATTCTATTCTTCATATATGAAGTGAAGTTGAACTTCCATAGTAAAAGTTTTAAATTTTCCATGATTTTATTCTATGATATATGCCATGATGAATGCTAAGGGCTTGTATAAGACCTCTTCGAGGTCGAATACGTCGGTAACGACTAGGGGGCGCTCTCGGGTCGTTACAATAGTGCTCAAAACTCCTCATGAACTCATTTGGAAATTGAAGTTTCCTCTCATTTTAAATAAAGAAAACATTTAATCTTGGGAATACTTAGTTCCGTTATATTTATTTTAAAAACACGGATTCAACTCTCCTCATCCTCATACTCAAGTCTTCAAACAAGTTATAAAAGTTTGTAAAAGACTTCTCAAAATGACTCAAAAGAACTCTCTCGAACTTTACTCTTAACTCTATCTTTAATTTGAAATATGAATTCAATAATTATGATTTGGATATTTAGGATTTCTTATTTATTAAATGTAGTTTTGATAGTTCAAATCAGGAAGAGAGCGAAGATATGTTTTAAAAAAACTCAGACAGAACGTACGACGGAAAATGGATGGGGCCAAGCGACCCTGCCGCACTGAGTGGCGCCTAAACTACAGAGCACCATTTTTGGCACATTGCTGGCGCGGTGCGCCAGCCCCCCAGGCTCATCAGTGGCACATCGTCCCAGGCCCCGCCCAAAAAACCCGATGAATTTTACTTTTTGATTTTTTCCCCTAATACACCTAGAATCGATTGATTTCTCCCAAACTCTCTTAGATTCATTTACCCAACATAATTAAACAACAACTGTCAAACTCATAACATTCCCCTCAAGAACTCATCAACTCCCATTATTATAGATTTAAGAACAAAACTTCAAGAAACTCATCGAAGAACCTCAATACATGGATTGTCATGGATGAAATTAACTCAAGAAACTCATGATTGGAGTGAGGGTGAACGAACCAATCACTATGAAAGCTTACATACTTCATAAGGATCAAATCCTTGGTGAAATTCCTCGTAGATCGCAAGAATCTATAATGAATGCTTGAACTTCATCTTTTTCTCCTCTTGAACTTCTCTCGAAAACCCTAAGCATGTTTAGGATCGTGAAAACTGATCTAAATCAGTTTAGACTCCAAAATATTACTAAAAATGAGTTAGGTTAGTGGGGTAAGGAAAATATCAAAATACCTCCCCTAAATTTTGATGGATTTCTTTAATTGGACTGACTTAACTCAAACGAGTATATCTACCTCATATGAAATCAGAATTTTGTGAATTCCATGGCGTTGGAAAGTGGTCTCAAAGATCTTTCATTTGATATCTCATGGGCCACCTAAATAATCATGTACTGAAATTTATGGTCGTTTGAAGTTGACCCAAAACTCACAATTCAAGACTAACTTGGAAAATTCTTGATTTAACTATTTCCAAATTGGTTCTTGCTAAAATTAGTTATTTCTAAGACTGAGGTGTTACAATATATCCCTCTTGGGAACATTCATCCTTGAATGAGATTACTCTAAATAGAACAAAGGGTGGCAACATCTAACACCCAACTCAAACACCCAACATGCAATTCAACACAACATAGTATAACAATTTAAGGAGTGTTTTACAAAAAAGTCATTACCTAGGTCTGGAATTTCTCCGGAAGTAAAGAGATGTGGGTATCTCTTCTTCATATCCTCCTCGTCCTCCCAAGTAGCTTCCTCAGCAAATTCCTTCCTCCATAAGACCTTGACTGATGATACTCCCTGGTTCTCAACTTGTGAACCTGACGAGTAAGTATTTCAACGGGTACCTCCTTAAAAGATAGGTTGTCCTTAATACCAATATTTTCAGTAGGTATAATAAGTGAAGGATTTCCCATACACTTCTTCAACATATAAATATGAAACACCGGATGGACTGCTGCTAATTCAGGCAGTAGCTCCGACTCGTAAGCTATATTGCCAATTCTCTCGGATATCCTGTAAGGACCAATATATAGGGAACTAAGCTACCCTTCTTGACAAACCTCATAACACCCTTCATGGGTGAAACCTTCAAGTAAACCCAATCGTCCACCTCAAACTCCAAGTCTCTCCTCCACACATCCGTATAGGATTTCTGATGACTTTGCGTTGTTTTCAACCTTTCTTGAATGATCTTCACTTTATCCATAGCTTGATGAACAAACTCTGAACCTATCAACCCATCTTCACCAACCTCAAACCATCCAATAGGATATCTACATAGTCTCCCATACATAGCCTCATAAGGAGCTGTCACGACCAAATGGTACCCCCTAGATTAAAGATGGCGTATAGGACCCCAAACAAGCCACTTAGCATTTCATAACATAAGAAATAGAACAATAGAAGTAAAAAAATAGTTCAAGTCTAATAGTTTTTATGAAAGAAAAGCGGAATTCTAAAACACTTGTCTCAATAGCCATCTAATACAATCGAATAAAATTGGGCCTAGCCCATACATCATATCCAAAACTGAAATACAATAAGGAAACTAGGAATAATTAAAATCCACCCTCGGAGAATGAGGACGCACCAAAGCTCGGGAATCTCAAAATCAACCACTAGCCACAAAACTGAAAAACATGAAGGTCGGACCCTACATTTGGGGAAATGCAGGCAAGAGTATGCGTGATACCATTCTCACAAGAAGAATCACAAAAACAACGGAAAATCAAAGACAAGAAATAAAGGATAGAAGAAGAGACACAAGATAAGAAACAATTGGCAACTAAAAGATGTATTAAATCCAATAACCTCCAATCTAGATCCTAACAAGCACCAAATCTGGATAAATAGATAGACACAACAAGAGGAAACAAAGAGCAACCTATGGGTATGTTAAACCTAAAGATCTCACTTCGTTAATCCAATAAGAAGCACCTAACTCTTATGAACACCTCATCGGAATCGATATCCCAAGCAACCCCCGTTTCTAAACAAGGTTCAACAAAAGCTTTACCAAGCTTTCAACAGTTACACAAGGAGTTTAGGTTTACAACCACAATAATCAAAATCAGTCTTACCCTAAAATGAACCCCTTAAGGCCTATTTATAGTTTTAGGCATTATTACATAGATGGCCCCAAAAGTGACCCAAAATGGGCCCAATGGGCGAGCCAAGTCGGGCGAGCCAAATGGCTCGGCAATGTGCCTAATGGGTTCGGTGAGAACCCTGCTCCTTGGCTTCTAGCTGGGGAGCTACTGGAACTTTGGGAGGTTTGGGGACCATCGTCTAATCCACTTGGCAATGCGCCAATGGTCTCCATTGCACCGAATGGTCAGCTTTCCCTTATGTAGCTCCTTGGACCAGTTGGTGACCTTGGGACCCTCGCCAAAGGGGTTTGGCGAGTCGCCGAAGTGTTTATCCTCTCGCCGAATGGAGCACATCTTCAATTTCTCCTCCTTGCTTAGTTAGGCCTCCCACGCTCCAAGCTATCATCCAAGCATGGTGTTGCCCACCTGGAAGCTCCTTCAAGGTGCATATGTTCCCATGCAAGGCATAGAACTCCCTCCTTGTAATCCATACATGCCCAAGAGCCTCCATCCTTGTGAACAATCCATCAAAGCGTTGAAGTTTGTGAATGGATAGCCTTGAGGCAATCTGTATTGCATCATTCTCCCCTTCTTGAAAAGGATTCGTCCTCGAATCCATACCTTGCAAAACCATAGGGAAAGCAAACAAGAACAAGATCCTCATGTTATGAGGGTTAGCGTTAGCAATAACAATTTCATCACCATGCCAAGGATGTACAAATTTAACATATAATCAAGCATCACAAATATCAACCAAGGGTTTGTAACCTATCAAAGTACTAGATACTTGGCTAAGTAAGAAACATTGACAAAGGGGTAGGGCTAAGGAACCAATATACTTAAACAGCATATGTAAGCCCTCATTGGTTCCACATTCAAACAAGCACAAGACCTCCCTTATGTCAAGTAGAACATAAACATTCTCAAAACTAAATGCAAGGGCATAAACAAAGTTAACCCAAATTGAGATTCCATCAAATGCACTAGCTAACTTCAAGAATGTATCCCCCACACAACTTGGCAAACAAACCTCATTCAAACACATAGGGTCAAGTAATAACACCAAGTAAGAATCACATGAAATAAAGAGGGTGTTACTACCATACCCATCACAATTTAGACCAACACCGGAGTCAAAAGGATAGAAGGTCCACAGAACTAGATCAAATGCCCCTCCATTTATTGGAATGGCACTCTGTCCTCCCAACAACATACTCCACTCAATAGCATGAGCATCATCATATGTAAACAAGTAATAGAGAAAGGTGTCTGTTAAGTCTACTAATAGATTCAAACTAATGAGTGCCATTGACAATTGGAACACACCAAGAAGAAGAGGTAATGGAGAAACAAACACCACCTTCCTTCTCATCACATTCCTTCCCCACAAGAGTAGTCTCATCCTCCAAGAAGCTATTTCCATCTTTGGGAGGGTAAGCTTCACACCATAGTGGGTTATCATAGCAAGTATAGTTAACAAGAACTTTACTACTCTCATGACTCACACCACTAGGTACATCACTAGGAGTGATTTCATCATCTTCAAATAAGATATTGTACTTAAAGAGGGAATGATCAACCACTAGGGAAGAATTAAAACATGCAAGTTCACCCTCAAAAAGACACATATCATTTTTTGAAGCATTTTCAAGAATATGATCTCTAATGAGCAAAACAAGCAATTGGATCTTCCACAAAGATATGCTCATAGAGTCACTCTTATCTAATTGATCAACATTATCATTAGTACCACCAACTCGAGGTTTCTGAATCACATTACAAGAACTCTCAACCAGTGAACTACACTCACAAACCGGTTGATCAACACAATCATTACAAAATAATGAGCTATCATTCAAAGCATAGGTTTCAACACTAGGTGGACACAAATCGATATTACTAGAAGAATCAATTCGGTCATCAATAGGATCAACTAGTGTATCCACACTTTCAACAAGCACATTATCAATATAAGGTAAATAATCAATATTCTCACTTAAAGACAAGCTAACATTCACACTTTGTTCATTTGTAATGGAAAAAGTGTTAAGTTTAGCTATTGTACCTTGACACCCGCAAGAAATATCTTCTTCACCTTGAAAGGACACTCCCTTAGAAATGTCCGAACAACCCACACGTGTATCCATTGAAAGGGCTTCACGAGGATCCTGCAAAAGGAAAGAAATAGAATGGTAAGGGGAAGAGTTAGCCGGGTTAGCTTGCAACTCATGATCCTTTTGTGAGGCAAGGAACAATGCACTTTCGACTCCCACATCCTCCCTTATCTCTTTATGCTCAGCCAATAACAACTTGGCCTTTCCTTTCAACTTCCTCTTTTCTCCTTCTCCTTGGGCCTCAGTCTCCACATGTCCTTCCTCCTTTCGCCTTTTATCTCTCAACTCATCCATCTTTCGATACAACTCTTTGACTTGGGATGGTGGCATTGGCTTAAGGACATATTTTTGACCCATTGACATGACGGTGTATATGTTATGCCTTCCATCATGTGTTGATGCATAGATGAGTTGCCATGGTCTCCCGAGTAGTACATGACTAGCTTGCATGGGAATCACATCACAAAGGACAACATCTTGATATATCCCAATTTAGAACTTAATCAACAATTGTTCACGCACCCTTAATTCCTCCTCATTCAACCATTGAAGTGTGTAGGATTTAGCAAACTTAGTGGTAGGAAGCTTCAAGTAGTCCACCACAGCCGTGCTAGGAAGGTTGGCACAACTTCCACTGTCAATGATCAAAACACATACTTGGCTCTGAATGAGGCACTTGGAGTAGAACATATTATATCTTTGTTCGTGATTGATCATGGCCTTCATAGGTATAGTCCGCCTTAACACATACGATGGTAGTGTGAACTCTCTCTCTTTGGTCCAAATATCATCCTCCACCTTGGTTAGTCTAGAATTTATCATAGATAGATGACCTCTATACCCAGCCAAGCTTTCATCCAATATTCTAATCATCCGACCTTCTTCAGTAGGAGTCCTCATGGAAGATTCTAAGGCAACCTTTCCTTTTGGTGGATAGGTTTGGCTTCTAGTTTCCATGGTACCTAGCAATAAGAAATACTCAACAAAACAACAACAACAAAGTTAGCGTTGGTAAAATGAACTCACAATCATTCGTGTTTACACACCTTTGATTGCCTCTCAAATTGGCTTGGCTAATGTTGAAGATTGTTTATACTCGGTTGATCAAAAAATAAACAATCCTACGCTTGGTCAAAATGGATTTTTGTTTCAAGAAGAACGGACGACTCGATTAAAGCAAACGGACTTGAATCAAGAAGTTAACTATGAAATAAAATGAATAAAAGCACAAAAAGAAAAGCACCAACAAAGAAGTGAATTCAAGAACCAATAGTCAACAAATAGGTAATTACAAGTTGAAAATCAGTTTAGGATTCTTGACAACGAACTAGAAACAAAAGAAAAGAAACTAGAATTCAGACCTGAGAAGAAAGGGTCATAAGATGAGTTTCCCATCGCCAAATGGCCTGTTTTCTTCGCCAAACATGAAGTTTAGCTCACCAACTTGAAGATCGACTCGCCAAACATGAAGTTTAGCTCACCAACTTGAAGATCAACTCGCCAAACTTGAATTTTAGCTCACCAACTTGAAGATCGACTCGCCAAACTTGACAATCTGCCAAGGCAACTCAGCGATCTATATGGTAGTTCGGCGATGCACCAAATTGATTCAGTGACCAGGGCTTAGCTCTCCGAAATTTGTAGTGTCTTCACCAAAATGAGGTCCAAGTCGGCGACCTAGCTGCCCAATGGGCGAGACGCCGAGTAGAATGGGCGAGACGCCAAGTAGAATGGGCGATCCAAGTTGGGATTCGCCCAAATTTCTCAAGCTGCAACTGCAAGACTCCGAAAATTGAACCTTGGTGGTCACCCACTTCCTTTGTCCTTTAGTATTTACCCTTTTAGGTAAATTCCATTTGTACAAACACTTTTACACTTAATCTTTCTTCCTTTTTTGAATCAAACACTTCTATTTTCAAATATTCCCTTCTTGAAGATTTGAATGTCCTTCAAGAACTTCAAGAACAACTATGAAGACCCAAAAATAAACCCCAAAGATTTTTAGCTTGGAATTTGATGAAAGTTTGGATATAAGCTCTCCTAGATATAGGGAACAAACCCCAATACTTTTTAGCACTCAATTCCTTGCCAAAACTTCCAGATTTCAAAACCCACTTTATCTTCTTCAAAGCTTCTTCAACCTTCAATGGTGGTTTCATCAATAGTGAGCCAAACCCTTTATAATCTCATCCCTAGACTCAAAATAGCTTAGGGAACACTAATATAACCTTGGAAACTCCAAAGAACACTCAAATCAACAATACCCAATTCATAATTTTTTCAAAAAAATGAGTTGAAGACTTTTTTTTTTTTTTTCGTAACAAACCCAAGACTAGAGTTGTAGGAACTAATCTAAGCTCGACTCTTATACCAAATGATACGATTTTCACAAGAAAAATCACAAAAATAGTGGAAAATCAAAGACAAGATATAAAGGATAGAATAAGAGACACAATATAAGAAACAATTGGCAACTAAAGGATGTATTAAATCCAATAACCTCTAACCTAGATCCTAACAAGCACCAAATCTGGATAAATAGATAGACACAACAATAGGAAACAAAGAACAAACTATGGGTATGTTAAACCCAAAAACGTCACTTCCTTAATCCAACAAGAAACACCTAACTCTTACGAAGACCTCAAGGGAATCGATATCCCAAGCAACCCTCATTTCTAAACAAGGTTCAACAAAAGCTTTACCAAGCTTTCAACACTGACAAAATGAGTTTAGGTTTACAACCACAATAATCAAAATCAGTTTTACGCTAAAATGAACTCCTAAAGGTCTATTTATAGTTTTAGGCATTATTACATAGATGGGCCCAAAAGTAACCTGAAATTGGCCCAATGGGCGAGCCAAGTTGGGCTCGCTAAATGGATCGAGGATGAGCCCAATGGGTTCGGCGAGAACCCTGCTCCTTGGCTTCTAGCTGGGTACCTACTGGAACTTTGGGTGGTCTAGGGAGCATCGCCCAATCCACTTGGCGATTCGCCAATGGTCTCCATCTCGCCGAATGGTCAGCTTTCCCATATGTAGCTCCTTGGACCAGTTAGCGACCTTGGAACCCTCGCCAAAGGGGTTTGGTGAGTCACCGAAGTGGCTGTCCTCTTGCAGAATGGAGCACATCTTCAATTGCTCCTCCTCGCTTAGTTAGACCTCCCACGCTCCAAGCTATCATCCAAGCATGGTATTTCCCAACTGGGAGCTCCTTCAAGGTGCATATGTTCCCATGCAAGGCATGGAACTCCCTCCTCGTCATCCATACATGCCCAAGAGCCTCCATCCTTGTGAACACTCAATCAAAGCGTTGAAGTTTGTGAATGGATAGCCTTGAGGCAATCTATATTGCATCAATGCGTTAGAACAAAGTATGATAGCTATGCATAAAACAATTAAATCATGATAAAATGGATATTTCATGACATGCATTTGACCAAGCTAAAGCATGATATAAAATGGTTAGAAAACATAAGTCATAAAACCTGGTCAATGCAATCTAACATCATTTGAAACCTTCGAACACATATAAGATTCTTCTTGAAGTAACCTTAGTTCATTATTAATGTGGGAATTAGCCTTAACCGACATAGAGACCATGTGAGCAATAACATGATTCCCCGGTGTCTCCCACTCCGAAAAGGGTTGTCCTACTTGCCAAGGTAAGGACCATAATTTCTATCTTAGGTGGATCCACTAGCTAATGTATGTCTAGACAATCATTCTATGAGGGTACATAAATAAGGGATTAGGAGATTGCTTCTAGAAACCCGATCTATATTAAAAGGAGAGATTGCATCTTAATATCCTCTTGGTGCTAAGCATAAATACCAAGGAATAGTCATTTCTTACTTTTTCTTATTATCCATGGAAAGGGACGTCATCTTGACAATCCAAGCTAAGTCAAAATCCATGGAAAGGTATCTTTCAATACCTTATCCAAGCTAGGTTTCATTAGGATAACACTGAATCTTTGATTCAATTAGGTGAGAAGACCTTTCAATCTTAGAACCCATTGTTTATGTGAGAAAACATTTCATATCATGCTTTTATGTGTTTATGAAAAATCCTTTCAACAACACAAAAACAATCCTCATCATTGATAATTTACTCTCAAAGCATTCTTAAAACATTTGCATAGATTTCATAAGAACATGCATAATTCCATAATTTACCTTTCAAGGCTCAAAATCCACTTTCAATCATCAACATTTAGAAAACATGGGTTAGATATGAATTTCATTATAAATTCATGTAATTCTCTCAATATATGCTTAATTTCATAAAAATCTTTCTTTATAATCAAAATATCCCATCACATGATCATAACTTGAAAACATGGGGATAACATGGGTTCATAGGGGAATCATCATAAATTCATAGTATTTCATCAATTCATTCATAAGAGATCATAATCCAATTATTTAAATCAATAATCAAGAGTTCCCATGACAATTGAAGAAAACACTAACTCAATTGGGGATTTCTAACTTTGAAAATAGAGGAATTTGGTAACTCCATGAATGGAAGGAATCCATGGATGAAAAGTATCATACCTTACTATCAAAGACCACAATTTCTTGAGGAATGGAGGCTTGACCTTAATCCTAGCTTGAACCCTTTCTTTTTCTTCAAGTTTTATAGAGAGAAATATTTTGGAGAGGAAGAACCCAATTTCTTTTAGTGAGTTTGAGAGATTGATTTCTATTGGGATATTTGGGATTTAAAATACTTATACAGAAGTCTTAGTGAAGGTTAAAAAAGTGTAGTATAGGAATAAAATAATTAGAAAAAGACCCAACTACCCATGAACTTAACTGCCGCATCACGACCTAAGGCCACCAATCGATGGATCGTGGACAGACCAACGGTCCGACCTGCACCACCGTCAATGGTGGTCAGAAACTTGCTTTTGGGGATTTGGACTACGGTCCCTCGACCATGGAATGTGGTCCCACCAACGATACTTTGGTTTGGGCCGTGGTTCCAGTTTCCTTAACCCCTCTTTGGGTGCCCATAAAAGGACCACACATACGGTCCGTTGTCCCATCCATGGGCCGTGGGTGGTCCTCGTGGCTGGGACTTGCAAATCCCTGAAAACTACAATGTTGCCATTTTTGGAATCTGAGGTGTTACAACATCTAGCCCTTGGGATCATTCTTCCTCGAATGAGATTAAAGCTAATACGAAAAGAGAAGGAGAGGACCTAACAACTCAACCTATAATGCAACTTCTTCTAAATGCATATATAACAATGGAGGAACTATCGACTCCAAGCTAGCAGATAATCAAAACATCATAAGAGGGGTGGAACTAAATCTAACAGCCCATCATGCATGCAATACACATATTCGAGGAGGAAACATCAACTCCAAGCAAACATCCAAGGAGGAAATATCAACTCCAAGTTAACGACATACTCAAATGCATATATCCAAGGAAAAAACATCAACTCCAAGCTCAATTCATGCTCATAACATCATATCAACTAGTCTACATGCAATTCATACTCATGTGCACATAAACGTGTAGAAATCAATCAAATTGACTCATTTTCTCAAAACTTGAACTTTTCATAATCATGCATAGTAAGGACAACATGGAAACATATAAGACACATGATTCCAAAACAAAGAACAAACCATGAGGAACTCATTACCTCAAGCTATAGTAGGAGTAGAAGGAAAAGATGAGGATATCGGGACATCATATCAGCCTCGGCCTCCCAAGTAGCACCCTCAACTAACTGATTCCTCCACAACACTTTCACAGAAGCTACTTCTTTATTTCTCAACTTCTTCACTTGCCGGTGTAAAATCTCAACCGAAACTTTCTCTTAAGAAATATTCTCTTTAACTACCAAACCTCTTAAGGGAACTATGGAAGTTGGATCACCCACAAATTTCTTCAACATAGAGACATAAAAAACTGGATGCATTGATGCCAACTCCTTTGGCGGATCTAGCTCATAAGCAACCTTACCAACACGTCTCAAAATGTGATATGGGCCTATATATCGGGGACTAAGCTTCCCTTTGTTACCAAACCTCATTGCATCCTTCATGAGTGAAATTTTCAAGTAAGCCCAATCATGAAGTTCTTACATCGACATAAGACTTTTGCAGACTTTGAGCCTTTTTTAACCTTTCTCTAATATGTCAAACTTTCTCTATGGGCTCATGTACCAACTAGGGACCTATTAGAGAAACTTCACCTACCTTAAATCAACCTATAGGAGATCTATACCTCCTACCATACAATGCCTCAAATGGAGCCATACCAATACTCGAGTAATAGCTATTGTTATATTCAAACTCAATCAATGAAAAATGGTCATCCTAATTGCCCTTAAAATCAATCACACAAGCCCTTAACATGTCTTCCAAAGTTTTGATAATACGAGTACCAAGACCATTTTGGAAAAACTTCTAAAATTGAGAAGTGAATTGGGTACCACGACCAGAAATAATGGACAAAGGAACTCCATGTAACCTTAATATTTCTCTCAAGTACAACTTGGCATAGTCCTCCACCGAATAGAAAACCTGGATGGGAAGAAAATAGGTCGATTTCGTCATCCGATCTACTATGATCCAAATCGAATCATATTTTCATCATGTACGAGGAAACCCAACTATAAAGTCCATATTCATATCTTCCGACTTCCAAGTAGGAATACTAATGTGTTGGGATAAACCTCCCGGTTTATGATGCTAAACTTTCACCTGTTGACAATTAGGACACTTAGTCACAAATTCTGCAATATCCTTCTTCATCCCATTCCACAAATAGACCTCCCGCAAATCACGATACATCTTGGTGGATCCCGGGTGAATGGAATACCATGAACTTTGGCCTTCTGATATGATTTGTTCCCTCAAGTCGTCAACATTCGGAACACATCATCGACGTTGATATCTAAGTACACCATCTCCCCCTTGGGAGAAAGCCTCAAAGGATTTCTTAAGCACCACTTCTTTTAAGTCAACAAAAATTGGATCAAGCCCTTGCTTGGCTTTCATATCCTCCACTAAGGACAATTCTGCACAATTGTCGACCATAACACCACCCTTGGTAGAGTCCACTAACTGAACACCCAATCGGACCAATCTATGAACATCTCTAACCAATTCTTTCTTTTCTTCTTCAATATGAGCAACACTACCCTTAAATAACCGACTAAGATCATCCGCCACCACATTTGCCTTTCTGGGTGATAGAGAACACATATGTCATAATCTATCAATAACTCAAGCCACCTCCTTTGGCAAAAATTTAGATCTTTCTAATTACACACATATTGCAAACTCTTGAGGTCGATAAACACATCTACATGAACACCATACAACTAATTCCTCCAAATCTTTAAGGCAAAAACAATCGTCGCTAGTTCAAGGTCATGGGTAGGGTAATTCTTCTCATGAATCTTAAGTTGCCTTGAGGCATAGGCAATAAATTTCCCATTTTGCATAAGCACACACCCTAGCCCAATTCTCGAGGAATGATAATCAACCACAAAACCATATGTCCCTTCCAGTAAAGTTAACACTGGAGAAGAAGTGAGTCTATCTTTCAACTCTTGAAAACTCTTCTCACACACTTCAGGCCAAATGAACTTAGCTTTCTTTTGAGTCAAATTTGTCAAAAGAGAGGCAATTGAAGAGAATCCATCAACAATCCTTCTATAGTAACCAGCTAAACCCAAGAAACTTCTAATATCTAAAGCGTTTAGAGGTCTAGGCCAACGCTTGACCGCATCAGTCTTCGTAGGATCCATCTCAATACCCTTACTAGAAACAATATGGCCAAGGAAAGCTACGTACCTTAGCCAAAACTCAGAATTGCTAAACATCGCAGAGAGTTGTTGGTCCTTAAGAATTCGCAACACAATACTCAAAAGATCAATAGGATCATCCTCAGTTCTCTAATAAATCAATATATCATCAACGAACACAATCACAAGCATGTCAAGGTATTGTCTAAACACCCGATTTATCAAATCCATAAACGCCACTGGAGTATTAGTCAACCCAAACAACATTACTAAAAACTCATAATGACCATATCGAGTTTGAAACTCTGTCTTCGGAATATCATCCTCTTTCACCCTCAATTGGTGATAACCCAACCTAAGGTCAATCATAGAGATATAACTTGATCGTTGAAGTTGGTCAAACAAATAATCTATCCTTGGAAGAGGATACTTATTCTTAATGGTCACCTTGCTCAACTGACGATAATCAATACACATATGAAGAGAACCATCTATCTTTCTAACAAACAAAACTGGAGCACCCAATAGAGATATACTTGGTTGGATGAATAGAGATAGATTGTGTATCTGGGTAAAGGCCAATATCGAAGTCTATTTCCCTTTCTGGAGGAATACTTGGTAAATCATCTGGGAACACTTCCGGAAACTCATTAACAATGGGGACCGACTCAAGAGTAGGGGTTTCGGAATCCACATCCCTCACCCAAACTAGATGGTAAATGCAACCCTTAGAAATCATCTTTCTTGCTTTAAGACAAGAGACAAACTGACCCTTAGGCATAAAATTTCCCCCTTCCACTATAGGACACACTCATTTGGAAACTGAAACTTGACTACACGAGTTCTACAATCAATAGAACCATAACATGAGTGCAGCCAATCAATACCAAGGATAACATCAAAATTTAGTATATCAAGCTCTACCATGTCTACAAGAGTAACTCAATGGGACAAGGAAATGGGATACTTTCTATAGACCCTCTTAGCCACAATAGAATCACCAACATGAGTAGAGACAGAAAAAGGATCTAACAACACATACGGAAGAACATCAAACCTCATAGCCACATATGGCATCACAAAAGACAATGTAGCACCAGAATCAAGTAAATCATAACCATCAAGTTGGAAAACTTTCAACATACCAGTAACCACATGTAGAGAAGCCTCTTTTTCATCACGAGTCTGAAGTGCATAATATCGGTTTCGCTTAGGAGCATTTGAACCCAAACCCCTAGGAGGAGATTATTTGCCCTCTCTTCCTTTAGTCACAAGCATTGGGCAATCCATCATTATATTACCACTCTTACCACATATGAAGAAACCATTTGTGTCGGCTAGGCCTTAACCTCGTGCTTCTTTCCACACCTAGTACAAGTAGACATAGTCAATGAAGCTCCACTACCACTCCCTATCCTTTTTGAACTTAGAAGGAGAATTGGAGGAACTTTGATTGGAAAACCTTTGTCAAAATCTAGAACGACTTTGTCCATCGGACCTTGCATGAGAGAAATTTCCATCAACAGTCTTAGCCCTCTTTGCTTCCCTAGAGTTTTCCTTAAGTTTTTCCTCTTCGATATGTTGAGCATGAACCATGAGAGGAGAAATGTCCATTTCATTAATGAGTATGGTGGGATGACACTATTTTACCACCATTTCAGACACACCCGAAACAAACTTACTCATCCTTGCCCTTGGATCGGCAACCATTGTTGGAGCATATTTAGATATTTGTGTGAACTTCAAAGTATATTTCCTCACACTCATACTTCATTAACGAAGGTAGATAAACTCAAAAAACTTTGCTTCCATCATCTCAACGGGAAAGAACCTATCAAGAAAAGCAGCCTTAAACTTCTCCCAATCAAGAGGACCCCCATCTTCCGATCTCCCTTCTTTCCATTGGTTGAACAAAGTTTGAGCAACACCTTTCATTTAATAATCGGCCAACTCCACCTTTTCCACCGACGTCACTCCCATAATCATCAAGACCTTATAAACCTCATCAATGAACTCTTGAGGATCTTTGTCAACCTTAGAACCATGAAACTCATGAGGATTCATCCTAGTAAAGTCCCTCACTCTAGGTGCTGCCGTACCCACATTTGGGTTCATGGGAACTACAACCTCCATATTAGTTTGGGTCGTCACGGCTTGAGCCAACACTTGAAAAATAGCCCTAAACGACATTAGTCACTTGTTTGGCCAAATGATCGACCGAAACTTGAGGAGCTTGGGGAGGAGCTTCTTGTTCCACATTCTCCCTCACATTCCTTCTATCATAAGCTCTTCAAGTATCCATATCATGCAGAGCATTAGAATAAGATTAGGAGAGAGAGCTTATAGAGTTAAATTCTATCGCACGACTTTAAAGTAATGAAAGAAGTGGAATTTCCTAAACATCTTGAAGCCTCTCATTCATTAATGTGGCGTGCTTCACACTCATGAACAAGACTCTACTCGACGTGGCTTATGAGTCATCCTAGGACCATTCTAAACCTTGTGCTTTGATTACCAAGTTTGTCACGACCGAGGGTACCCCTAGAAGTAACATGGCGTATAGGACCCAAAAAGATCCCATACAATCCACATAGAATTTCATAACATAATAAATAGAATCATAGAAGTAAAACAACATTTCAAGTCCAATAGTTTTATGAAAGAAAAGCAAAAGTCTAAAACACTTGTCTCAATAGCCATCTAATATAATAGAATAAAATTGGGCCTAGCCCATACATCATGTCCAAAATTGAAATATAATAAGGAAAATAGGAACAATAAAAATCCATCCTCGAAGCATGAGGACTCACCAAAGCTCAGGAATCTCGAAATAAACCACTAGCTATGAAACTGAGAAACCTGATTATCGGACCCAACATTTGGGGAAAGGTAGGCAAGAGTATGTGTTAGTGAAAAATAATGTACCAAGTATGATAGCTATGCATAAAAAATTTAAATCATGCCAAAAGAGTTATCTCATGACATGTAATGACCAAGCTAAAATGTGATATAAAAGGGTTAGAAAACACAAGCCATAAAACATGGTCAATGCAAGCTAACAACAGTTGAAACCTTTGAACACATATGAGATACTAATTTAAGTAACCTTAGTTCATTATTAATGTGGGAATTAGCCTTAACCAACATAGAGACCATGTGAGATGTCATATGATCCACCGGTGTCTCCCATGCCGAAAAAGGTTATCCTACTTGCCAAGGTAAGGACCATAACTTCTAGCTTAGGTGGATCCACTAGCTAATGTCTATCTAGACAATTATCTTGTGGGAAGACATAGGAAAGGGATAAGGATATTACTTCTAGAAACCTGACCTCTACTAACGGAAGAACTCCATCTCAATATCCTCTCGATGCTATGCATAAATCCCACAAAATAGTCATTTCTTACTTCATGTTATTATCGATGGAATGGCATGTCATCTTGCCAATCCATGCTAAGTCGTAATCCATGGAAATGTATCATTCAATAACCAATACAAGCTAGGTTTCATTATGATATCTCTTAATCTTTGATTCAATTAGGTGAGAAGACCTTTCAACCTTAGAACCATTTTCTTATGTGAGAAAACCTTTCACATCATGCTTTTATATGTTTAAGAGAATTCATTTAAACAACACAACAACAATCATCATCATTGATATTTTACTCTCAAAGAATCCTTAAAATATTTGCATAGATTTCATAAGAACATTCATAATTCCATAATTTACCTTTCAAGGCTCAAAATCCATTTTCAATCATCAACATTTAGAAAACATGGGTTAGATATGGATGTCATCATAAATTTATGTAATTCTCTCAATACATGCTTAGTTTAATAAAACTCTTGCTTTATAATCAAAATCTCATGTGATCATACCTTGAAAACATTGGGATAACATGGGTTCATAGGGGAATCATCATAAAATCATAGTATTTCATAAATTCATTCATAAGCGATAATAATCCAATCATTTACATCAATAATCAAGAGAACCCATGATAATTGAAGAAAACCCTAACTCAATTGGGGATTTCTAACTTTGAAAATAGAGGAATTTGGGAACTCCATCAATGGATCAAAACTGTCATACCTTACTATCAAAGCCCACAATTGCTTGAGGAATAGAGGCTTGGCCTTGATCCTAGCTTGAACTATTTCTTGTTCTTCAAGTTCTAGAGAGGGAAATATTTTGGAGAGGAAGAACCGAATTTGTTTGGGTAAGTTTGAGAGAATGATTTCTATTTGGAAATTTGGGGATTAAAATACTTATATAGGGGTCTTAGTGAATGGTAAAATGACGTAGTATAGGAATAAAATAATTAGGAAAATACCCAACTACCCCTTAACTTAACTGCCAGATCAGGACCCACGGCCACCAATCGACAGATCATGGACAGACCGACAGTTTGTCCTTCATGACCATCGATGGTGGTGAGAAACTTGCTTTTTGGGGTCTGAACCACGGTCCCTCAAACATGGACCGTGGTCCCACCAACGATCTATTGGTTTGGGCTGTGTTTCAAACTACCTGAACCCCTATTTGGGTGCCCATCCATGGTCCACACTTACGGTCTATGGTCCCATCCACGGGTCGTGGGTGGCCCTTGTGGCTGGCACCTTTCAATCCCTAAAAACTGATATCTTGTCCTTTTTCGAATCCAGGGTATTACAGGAGCCATCTGGATATTAGAGTGATAATTGTTGTTGTAAGCAAACTCTATGAGAGGTAAGTGATCATCTCAATTACCCTAAAAATTCATCACACAAGCCCTCAACATATCCTTTAAAGTTTGAATTGTAAGGTGAATTATGCACCTCTATCTGAAATGATGGACCCCAGAACTCCATGAAGTTTGACTATCTCTTGAATATATAATCTTGCATAATCTTCTACTAAGTAGGTAGTCTTTACCGGTAAGAAATGGGTTGATTTAGTTATTCGATCTACAATCACCCAAATCGAATCATGCTGCCCCGGAGACCGCGACAAGTCATTTATGAAATTCATAATGATCATCTCCCACTTTCATTCTAGAAGATCTATGTTCCTAAAAATACCACCGGGCCTGTGGGGCTTTACCTTTACTTGTTGGCAATTCGGGAACTTAGCAACAAACTCAGGAATACACCTCTTCATACTACTCCACCAATAGACTTCTCTCCAGTCGCAATACATATCTGTGGAACCTAGATGGATAGAGCATTTCGAGCTAGGAGCTTCCTCACTACACCATTTTAGGCCTACGGCCACCCCGATAAAGTGTAGCCTAAACTAGCAAAAAGTGTGGCCTTTGATAAAAGGCCACACTTTTTTACTTTAAGCAACACTTTTTAGGGGGTGGCCTAACAAAGCGTAACCTTTGACATTAGACCACACTTTTGAAGTGTCGCCAAAGCAACAACACTTAAAAAGCGTGGCCAAAGAGGTATAAAGTCCACGCTTTGGAGTATTTCATTAGCAACACTTTTATGTGATTATACTACACTTAAAAGTGTGACCTTTGCGTTGTTATTGGTTACACTTAAAAAGTGTAGCCTTTTATATCTCACCTACAACAACACTTATAAAGTGTAACTTTTCTTATGTACAAGATAAAATTTATAAACAATAACCCACAATTTCTAAGTGTTGCAATGCTGTGTAGAATTTTTGTCGCGACAATTTAGCCACACTAACGATAAAATTTATTTTGCATATAATCAATAATCACAATTAAATATATATAAGTGATATAAAGCACAAAATTAGCTTATAAATAATTCGAATGTATATATTTCAAATTAAATAAACTTCGAGAACATGTCCCATACATATAGAAAGCAATTGCTTAAAGATCTCTAATAGCAATACATTCCAAAAAAATTAAATGCGTTCAAACAACATTTATGATAATAGTACATAAAATCTTTATTGTTCACTACAATAGATCAAGTTTACTTTTGTCCTCTATTCATCAAATTCAATCAACGACATTTTCCTGCAGATTCAAAAGTAAATTATAAGTTAGAGAATCATGTATTTCATATGCTCACTATATTGTTCAATTCCCAGCTCCTTCCCAACCCCTTCCCAATTAAATGATCCCCAAACATGTACAAAAACTATAAAATCTGGAAGAAAACAATAGGGCATGTATTCCAAGACTGTCACAGTAGGCAAATATGAATGATAAAATAAATCTAGGAGAAAACAGTTAAATGATCCCAAACATGTACAAAGCATACCCTATATGAATGATAAAATCTAGAAGAAAACAATAGGCAAACATACAAATGCATAAAAAAACATGTAATAAGTTCATCACAAACATGGGAATTTCTTCACTACAGTATTATCAAAAGAAGGAAGGGTTTAAACATTCTCTTAGGGAAATGAAACACAACTTGGTCATCAAACTAAGTAAACTAATCTGGAACCCCGTTTATTATTAGGCGCATTAGAGAATATTCCAGTGGTACAAATTGCAGGAGGATATTGCTCACTGTGTCACATTTTATTAGAGAAGGATAATGGAATGAAACTTTGGTAAGCCAACATGCCCTACCACTACTAATTCCCCTTATTCTTAACACCAAATAGCAATTGCAAGAAGGAGATACTTGTTACTTATGGAAGAGAACATGCAGATTGTTTTTGTTGTAGTAAACTTGGAACATATTCAATTGATCACGTCTTTGTGTCTGGGCACTTTGCCAATTATATTTGGAAATTATTTTTAGATTCCCTGGGCATTACTCATAGACACATTCCTCTAAGAAATATATTGATGGGGTGGTGGAGTATGCAATCTAATTCTGAGGTTCATAAACTTATTCTTCAAACTGTAGCCCTATTATCATCTATTGGAACTTTTAGAAGAACATGTGATATGCAAAATATGGAGGCAAAAAGTCTAGCAGTGCAAGAGTCAAATTTCTAGTCTTTAATGATACTAGTAAACTCCGTATGACAGTCTATCCCTACATAAATTTGCCTTGCAATTGGGGAGAGTTGATGTTGTTGATAGAAGAAGGAAAACAACTGCAAGTGGCACTAACAACCAGGCTAAAAGTTAGGCAGCTTTACATGGACTGCACTGGTGTGTTCAACATGGATACATGAAGGTGATATTAGAGGTTGACTCAAAGCTATTAACCAAATGGCTCAATATAAATGCCAAAACTCCATGGAAGATTTAGCACACCATCAATGAGCTCAGGAACACTGCTGAACAACTGGAATTCTTTAGGTATACACAATCCTATTCAAACAAGAATTATTATATCACTACAGAGGAAAACTATGTCAAACAAGGAGCCCAGATCTCTTCCCCAACAAGAATCATTCCACAGCCATACAAGGAAAAAAGGAAAACCAAAGAATCATTAGGAGGCTACAACATTTAGGAACTATCCCACTTCTTTCATACTCTTTTCATGCAATAGAGTTCATCTCTATAAAGTCTCCTTATAACTCGTGCTTGCGCGTATCTTTCAAATCATGCCTCCACGAAGAGTTGTCAGAGGTCGTCCTGCTAGGGGAAACGTTGAGGATCAAGGGGAACTCGATGCACCATAAGTGCAACCCCAAGGAGAGGTCACTAATGCTTAGTTCCGGGAAGCTATCCAGATGTTGAGATAAGTTGTGACCAACCAAGTTGGGCAACAAAGAGAGAATCGATAGGAGGTGGCTGATACTTCTAGGATCCATGAGTTTTTAAGGATGAATCCTCCAAGCTTAACTGATTCAAGTGTTACTAAGGATCCGAAGAATTTTGTGGAAGAGTTGCAGAAAGTGTTTGAGGTGATGCATGTTGCTGATGCTGAGCGAGTGGAACTAGATGTATACCAACTGAAGGGTGTTTCTAGAACCTGGTTTGACCAATGAAAAAGGGTAGAGTTGAGGGTGCACTGATTGTGAGTTGGGCTGTGTTTGAGAGTGCCTTCATGGGCGTTTCTTTCCCCGTGAGCTAAGAGAGGCAAAGGTAAGAGAATTCCTCACTCTTAAGCAGGAGTTTGTGAGTGTGCATGAGTATAATGATGAGTTCATCCAAATTTACCGTTGTGCTCTGGAGATGGTTGTTGATATGAGGAGCAGGATGAGTTTATTTGTATTTCGGTTGTCTCGTCTGTCAAGTAAAGAAGGTAAGGCTGCAATGTTGATATGGGATATGGACATAGCAGGGCTAATGATTCATGTGCAGCAGGTTGAGGAATATAAGCTGAGAGATAGAGAAGATTTCTGAAGTAAGAAAGCTAAAACTTTAGGGAATGAGTCCGGACATCATAAGAGTAATGCAAATCGGTCATCTTTCCAACATAAGAAAAAGGGACATGCTCCATCATCTGCTAGTGCACCTGCACCAAGATACAAATGTGTGTTCAATAACCATAATTCATAAAATTTCAGAGCTAGACTTGTATAGTCTCAAGGTAGTGTGACAGAAGAAGGTAATGGGACTCCTACTTGTGCTAACTGTGGTAGGAACCACTCAGGGGTGCATCGTGATGGCTCTACTGGTTTCTTTAAGTGTTGTCAAGAGGGCACTTCATGAAAGAGTGCCCTTAGAATAGACAGGGTGATGGAAATAGGGGTAATAGAGCCCAATCTTCTTCAGTTGCTCCACTAGACAGAGCTGCACCTAGAGGAGCTACTTCAGGGACCGGCGGAGTGGCAAACCATCTATATGCTATCACTAGTCGTCAAGAGCAATAAAATTCTGCAGATGTTGTCACTGGTATTATCAAAGTTTTTACTTTTAATGTTTATGCTTTGCTAGATCCATGAGCGAGTCTCTCTTTTGTGACTCCTTATATTTCCATGAATTTTGATATTCTTCCTGAGCAACTTCTTGAGCCCTTCAATGTTTCTATACCTATTGGTGAGTCTATTCTAGCTGAGAGAGTTTATCGTGGTTGTACCACTTCTGTCAATAACAAGGACACTATGGTTGACTTAGTTGAGTTAGATATGGTAGACGTTGATTACATTCTAGGTATAGACTAGCTTCATTCCTGTTATGCCTCAGTCGGTTGTAGAACTCGAGTAGTTAAGTTTTAGTTTCCTAATGTGCCAGTTATTGAGTGGATGAGTAGTTCAACAGTATCTAAGGGTCATTTTATTTCATACCTTAAGGAGAGAAAGTTAGTTTCCAAGGGGTGCATCTATCACTTAGTTCGAGTTAATGACTCTAGTGTTGGGACACCACCTATTTAGTTAGTTCCAATTGTTAGAGAGTTTCCATAAGACTTTCCCGATGATCTTCCTAGAGTACCTCCTGAGAGAGAAATAGACTTCGGTATAGATATTCTTCCCGATACTCATCCTATCTCTATTCTGCCATATAAATGGCTCCAGCAGAGTTGAAAGAGTTAGAATAGTAGTTGAAAGATCTTCTTGAGAAAGGTTTTTTTAACACTACGCTTTTTGAAAGAACTAGAATGACTTAGAATTGGAAAGAAACCATTTTTGGAAATAATCAAATTTGGAAAGTTTGACAAAGTTAAGCTAAGTATGAGTGTTGGGTCAACTTCAAACGACCATAACTCCTAGCTCAGGATGAGTTAGGTGTGCTATCAGATATCGTACGAAATATCTTTGAATTATCTTTACAACACCATCGAGTTTGCTCAGTTTTGAGTTTGTATGAGGGATATATGTCCATTCAAAGTTGGGTTGTCTAGATAAGGAAAGTCAAAACCAGATTTTAGAAGGGTATTATTGTCTTTTCACAATACAATTAATTAAATTGATTTTTGGTAATTAGGTTGGGGTCAAAACTGATTGGATTCAGTTTACGCTTCATAAAAATAAGTTAGGGTTTTGAGAGAAGAGAAAAGAGGAGGAGAAAAAAGAAGAAAAAAGGAGAGGATCAAGCCATTCGTCGAGGTTCTTGAGTTTTGTCGCACATTTTGGTCATGGGTGTGATCCCTAAGAGGTATGTAATCTTCCATAGTGTTGGGTTTGTTCACCCACACACCAATAATATTAATTTCAGCATTAAATTCATTCTATAAAGATGAATATTTGATGTTCTTGAATTGTGTACTTGAAATAGGCTTTCGTTCTTCAGTTAAGATGAGATTGATGAGTTCTTGAGGAAATCGAGTCGATATTAGAGTTGTGTTTGACTAGATTCTTGAGTACATATATTGGGTATCTGAATCTAAAGAGAAATTGAGAAAAAAAGAATCAAATTTAGGCAAATTGGGGGTTAGAAAATGAGGAAGAAAAAGTCGGACAAGAAATAGGTACCAGGTCCATGTCACGGACTTGTTCCTTTAATGTGAAAATTTTATCTCAGCAACGCGGAGAGGTCGCGGACTCCACTGTTTCAAAAACTATTTCGACCAAAAAATTTAATTCATCTCCGAGTCGCGGACTTGCTCGCGAGACAGTGTTTTTCAACTGTTTCTCCTGTTTGACTATCTAAAATCACTTCTAAACATCACGAGATCTTTCCTATCACATATTACAACCTTGAATTCATAATAAAATTCAAGGTAGAGTTGAGAGTTATGTTTTGAGAGTTCTTCCAAACATTTTTTGAGAAAGTCCCTTTGAGTCTTTTTGAGGAGTCTTCTACAATTTCTAATAACTTGTTTCAAGACTCGAGCAAGTGAATATGAGGATAAGGAGAATATATTCATGAGTCTACTTTATCATCACGACATCCTTCATATCATGAACCATAACTCTTGAATTTATAATTCACATTCAAGAAAGAGTTATGAGTAGAGTTCAAACAAATCTTTGAGTTCAATTGTGAATCCTTTGAGATCAACTATCGATTTGAGCTAAGTTTTGAGGAAGTAAGTATACGAATGAGAAGAGTCGGATACATGAGTTTCATATTGTTATGTAGACCCTCAAGTCGAGTTGTTCATGCCCATAAATTCTGCATGAACTTTATAAATTGAGTACCTTTCAGAGGAGTAGTATATTCAAGTTCTAAGTCTTGAGTATTGAATTCTTAACCCTTCTGATATTATATTCCTAATCATGGAACTATTACATGTTACCCATGCAGTCCCTAAGTTGAGTAGTTCATTCTCATAATTCCGCATGAACCATATGAGTCGAGAAATTTTGAGATGAGAAGTATCATTGAGTCCTTGAGTTGAGTTATTCATGCCCATAATTCTTCATGAACCTTATGAGTTGAGCATTCTTGAAATGAGTAGTATCATTGAAGTTCTTGAGTTCTGAGTGGTTGAGTTCCGAGTATCGAGTTCTATGTATGGTTAGTGAAAAGCTTGAATTGAGTCGTTCATGTCCATTATTCGGTATGAACCCTATTTTGGGAAGTCTTTTACAACTTTTTAAACTTGTTTTAAGACTTGAGCACTTAAGTTGAGAAAGAATAGAGTCGAGTTCAATTTCCTTAAAATGATAATTGGGAACTAAGTATTCCCAAGAGTAAATGTTTTCACATTTAAAAGAGGAGGAAATTGAGATTTCCAAAAGAATTTTGAGCAGTTGAGTAACATCTCTTTTTTAGAGAAAGATTTTGAGTAATAAACTCAAACCGCAGAAAGAGTGATGTTTTTAAACATATAAGCTGAGTTTATTATGGGAGTAGTATTGAGTACCGATATGGGGGAGATTTCATAAGACTCAAAGCCCCCATAAACCATGTAGCTGATGTGGGTAGAAAGGGTCATACTTTTTTGATGATTCCTTAGTGCTTTTTAGCACATACTAGTGGATTCACTTAGTTGAGAGGTCATATACCTTGGCAAGGTATAGGAAAGTTCTGGTAGCGTGGTCAAGACGTTGTATCATCACATAGCTCATAGTGATGGTTGTCGGTTAGAGAAACTCCCACAGAGTTATATTTTATTTTATGTACACACTGAGTATTATTGTATTTTTCAATACGTTGAGTTACTATCTACAGTTTTACAGCTTTCCATAAATATTGCATGTTTTACTATTGCTTTATCATTGAGTTTCATGAATTGAGTATTTCGAGTTGAGTATCTTGAGTTGATCGGTGCTTTATTGTGTCGAGTACCTTATCGCTGAGTTTCACTGAGTTGAGAACCTTATTACTGAGTTGAGTATTTTATCCTTGAGTACTTCTGAGTTGAATAAGTTTGAGTAGTTTTGAGTATCCCTGAGTTGAGTAAGTTTGAAAAGAGGTAAATATGTTTCCTTCTTATAAACTTCAAGCTTATGTTATGCTTTAGAATTCCCCTTACATGCTCGTACATTCCACGTACTGAGCCATTTGGCCTGCATCATTTCATGATGTAGATATATGTATTCAGGGTCATCAACAAGAGCTTTGTTGATACCACATGAAGTTCGAGTTAGCTATGGTGAACCTCGTTACTTCTGGAGGGTTCCACTTTTACTTTTAGTTATATCAGTTGTTAGGAGGTCGTGGGTCTTGTCCCGCCTTCCATCTTTGTCATTTAGAGGCTTCATAGATAGACTGTAGAGTTTCAGAAGTTTGTTCATTTATTTTATTAAATTTTTTAAAGACTTCAGTTGCCTATTTTATGGCGAGTTGAATAATTTATTTTATTCAGAGTTTTTCATTTGAGTTAAAGCCTTGTAATTGAGTTTTATGAATTTTTATTCGGTTTTTAAGCTTTGTATGCTTGAGTTAGTCTTCTGCTTGTAGTCAGCCAGGATGAGGGTTCGCTTAGGGACATGGAATGATTTCCGGTGTCGGCCACATTTAGGGTGTAGGCTCGGGTCGTGACAAACTTGGTATCAGAGCCCAAAGTTCAAGTGTCCTAGGGTGTCTATGAAGGTCTGTCAGTACGGTCTTGTTAATAGTTGTGAGGGTCCCACTTATATATACGAGTGACTACAGACATTAAACAAAAGTTTCCCATCTTTTATACTCTTAATCGTGCTATAGAGCTAAGTCATAGAGATTTATTTATCTCATGCGTTTCTCAGATTCATTCGACTACCCAACATACTAGAGTTGGTTGAAAAGTCAAGTGTAAAGATCCTTATGGATGAGTTGTTCTTAGAAAGAGTCTTGAGAAAGTCATGAGACTCCAGAGGGGCTTAAGAGAAGCCCAAGAGTAAGTTAAGTGTTCAGTTTCAGAGGAATGCACCCATAATTATATGAATCGTGCATTTGAGCTAAAAGTGAGTTGTACTCTTTTCGTTAAGCCTTGTTTCAGCTGAGATCCTCATGAGGAGGTATGGTTAGAGCTTGGGTAATATTTCCACCCGAAAAGGTAGCATGCACTACAAGAAAATGCACTTAACGCTACAAAACACATTGTAGACACAATGCATTCTATTGTGGCAAATGACTTAATTTATTTGCTTTGAAACTTTAAAATTTGTGGCTATTTTATATTTTTAATCTTGTGGCAAGAGTACTTGTAATTAGCTACAAATTAGAAAATATATAGCTATAAAATTAAAGTATTTGCTTCAAATATTTTTCACAAACCTAAGAATTTTTTTTTTTCATGACATACATAAATTATAGCTAATATTTTTAATTTTCTATGAAAAATGAAAATGTATTGCCCTATTTTTTTATAATTACATATAGATTTAGCCATAACTATAAATATTCATTGTTACAAATTGAAGAATACTATCATAAGCATTATTAATCACAAGAATTTTTATAATTTAGCTAAAAAATAGATTTCAACAATTTAAATACTATGAATGAAAGGATGTTGGTAAAAAATGTTACATAATGTAACCACAAATACATTTTTGAGATTCCAAAATAATTCTCAAGTACATACAATTTCATTCTATAATTTTGAGAATAGTCACAATATACAATTCTTGTAAGACACCATCTTGTTTGAATCCAAGGAAGCATATAGTCTTCCCCTATCTCTCCTTCCACAATCTTCAAATTGTATGCATCTTAGTTTGTTCAACATCGATGCCAATTTATCATTTATATGCTCTTGTTCCATAAATATGCCTATCAATAAAGGCAAAGTAATTTAGCTCCAAGAAAATAATGATTTGAAATTACAAAGAGGAAAAAAAATGTCTTGGATAATCTTTTTACAAAAATGTTTAGCAAATAAAAACCAAAAACTAATACAAAGAAAATCAAGAAGTAAACAAACTTGTAACTTTTAAACTTTTTAAAACTTGTAGATATAGATCTCAAATTTTAGTATCAATTATAAAATTCATACCTAGTCAGAAAATTACCTTATATTAATTAAAATATACAATCTAATACGATACCTATCAATTCAAATCATGACAACAAGCTCTTGCAAAAATATAAAATATAATTGTGTATGATAAATTATTTGTGGTTCAATCTTTTCTTAAACCTATACATAATAGAAAATTTAGAGCATACAATTGAGTAAAACAAAACAACTCGTATTGTAAAAACTTATCTCATCTGCTTGGAGAATGCCATGTAAAACCTACAAAAGAGAAATTAGCAAAAGATAAAAAAAATAAAAAAAATTGAACAAAAAAACTGAGATAAGAAAGGGTAATTGGAGGGGGCGAACAAGAAATATATGGGAAGAGGGAAAGGATGTCTAGGTATTTGTTAATTGAATTTTGAAATTTGGGGGGGACGGGGGAGTATATATTTATACTATATATATATTTCCATTTCAAAGTATAAAATAAATCAAACGTTTTGATCTGTTGCAATTTTAAATTTTTGGATCTAAATGGGTAAGGGGAAGGGACGGCTGGGAGAGATTATTGGGGGTAGATTTTTTCTTTAATTAGTTATTATTTCTTATTGTATATGTATAATTTTTGCTTTTTTTATTTTACAAATTCTATTACAATTACAAAATTAACAAATACAAAAATTATTATGTATATATTTATAACAAAGAAAATTATTTCATGAAAATAATAATAAATAATAATAATAATAACACTAGTAATAACAAATTTATACTTTACTTTTAGTCAATGGAAAAAATCAATTATTTATATGAAATAAATATTATTCTAAAATATATATTCCTTGATCCTTTATTAATTATTTAATTTTGTTATCTACTCTCATTTTCAAAATAAATTATTAACTTATACGTCATATGTCTCATAAGTTGTCCAATAGCAACAATAATAATATATCTAGTGAAATCTCATAAGTAAATTCTAAGAAGAATAGCGTGTACCAAGACTTTAACACTATCTCGTGAAGATAGAGAGACTGTTTCAGAGAGACCATCAACTCATATTAGTTGTACTCATTAATAAAAATAATTGTCCGAAATTCATTGTCAATTTATGAAATCAAGATATAATTAATTACATTTTCTCAATTTCCCTTACATTTTATTCTCTTTAAAAGTGTAAGCAAGTTTGTAAATTTTCAGATAAAAAATATTATTGGGTAAAGTAGTAAAATTATTCTTCTTATTTATTTATTTATTTATTATTATTTTTATCCTTCTTATTTATGATTTTTTAAGATCGTGTCTAGGGAAAAATAAACAACTAATATGGAACAGAGAAAATTGTGTTTAGTCAAATTTATGATCATTCTTAATTTTCAATTACTGTTTTTAATTTGCTTTAAAAATATAAAAAAATTATATGGATGAAAAATAATTTTCTCTATATCACAGAGAGGGGTAAATTTGTGTACACTCTAGTATCTCCAGATCTCATATATTGTAGAATGTTTTGCTTATACTCTACTTTCTTAAAATCTAATATTATAGTACTATAGTGAGTATTTTATTATTGTTATATATTGTATAAAAATTTAAAATGATATACTCAATAGAATGTCAAGTTAAAAATATAATATTTTAAAATAAAATAAAATTGTTAATATCAGAAAATATGTTTAATCTATTTAATAGAATTGGAGAAGCAAAACAATGTTGTGATGGCAATTGTTAATTGCCATACAATTCAAATTTGAAAATTATTTCAAAATAGAATTATCAAAAGAAAAAAAGAAACTCAATTCAATTTTTTTATACATGTGAAGTCAAATTCAAATTAAATTGTTTAAATAATAGTGGAACTATACTTCCACAACATTTGGTTATTTCAATTTGAATTTAAATAGAGATGTGAATTTTGAATTGTAGTTTTATAATTTTGATTAAAACACACAATATTATATGGATTAAGATGTTAGGATTAAAATAATAAATTCAAAAATAATTTATTTTTTGCTAATAATAGAAAATTAAAAAAGAATTGAATGTCAATATCACTTTTTGTGTATTAATTATATTCAATTAACAATTGACAATTGATTTATCTATCCAGATTCCAGAATAATTCATGTTGCATATTTGAATAAAATATGACACTATTTAATAAAGTGTAAATTGATTATACATATTTTTATATAAAAAAAGTACAATTAGACATAATTTTAAAGTTTCCATAACTTCAATTTATTTAAATTATATTTATAAATTAAAAATTAAGATCTTGTAAAATTAAATTGATTGAAAGATTAAATCTATAATTAAGCTAGCTCGATAAATGTATTGTTCGATAGAAGAGGTTCGAATCGTATAACATGAATTTTCAACACAACATAAGTACGCTTCACCTCATTTCAAATAAAATGTATCACTTCAATTGTGCTCACATTGCTGTATCAGTTTGTCTTGAGAAATAATTATAACTATTAAGTTAATTATGGCAACACTATTTTGATACTCAAAACATAATATTCATTTAGTTATAAAATTTTATTTTAAATTACTTCTTGTGGTTAACTATTACTAGTGCTTCAACAAGTTTCAACATGATCGTGAAGTTTTTTAATAATTAACTATAAAATTTTACTACATAAAAAAATATATGATAATATTTTTCATATACAACAACTTTTATAACTTAAAAAAAAAGTATTTAGCTATAATATTTTTTAAAATAATTTATTGTGGCTAAAAGGTTATTATTATTACGATAACTTCAAACTCGTGATAAAAGTTAATAATTAGATATAAAATTTTATTATAGAAGAAAATTATGATTATTTCATTTAATTATTGCCACAATATTTTATAACTTGAGGCTAAATTAGTTATTTAGCTACAAATATTTCTTCAAATAAGTTATTGTGGCTAAAATTTTTTATTACTACGGTAAATTTAAATTTGAGGCAAAAATAATAATTAGTTACGAAATTTTACTATAGCAAAAAGTTTAAGACTAATTCATTTAACTATTGTCACGTCTTTTTATAACTTGAAGCAAAATTATTTATTTAGTTACAATATTTTGTTTCAAATAACTTATTATGGCTAATAGGTTACTATTGCTACGATTACTTTTATTGCGTAGAAAAAAGATTATAATAGCTATTAAATTTGATTTTAGCAGTAAAATTGTAGCTATTTTGATAATTATTGCCACGATTGTTAGCAATTATAGCAAATATAAGTATTTAGCTTTGACAACTTAATATTTGTGGCTAAGAAATTTGATGATTTTTTTAGATAGCCACGAAATTTGAATTGTTATGGATATTACTAAATAATAGCTACGATTTTCAAATTATAGCTTAGATTTCGTAGCAATAAGTATGTTTTCTTGTAGTGATGAGTTACGAGATCATGAGCAGTAGTACTGAAAGGGCCTAGAGTTGGAGGAAAGTATGCAAAGGTTTAGTAATCCTAGAAAGGGAGATTGTGTTTTGAAGAGCTATATTACTATAGTCATGCACCTAGTAAGTTATTGATGAGGAGTTTTCCCTTATGGGTAGAGTAAGAGTTGCTAGTCAAGATGAGATAGAGTATATATTTGTTAACCAGAATAGAGTTGATATCGATGTGTTATCTTATTAGAGGAGACTAAATTCATGTTTTGAATAAGAGAGCAGTATATTTATGAAGTGATAGATCTAAGTTAGGCTTATGATTTTCTTGAGAAAGTCATGATGTTCAGAAGGTTATAGAACTGATCAAGTAATAAGGTATAGTATGGTAGCCGAGCAATCATATTGATATTCGGGTTTAGTAATAAGCATTAAGCTTGAATTTGAGATGAGTGTCATGATCAAAAGAATGGCAACATGAGGGTGATGATATCAGTTTTAAGATTTGATCAAGAAGACTTGACATAGAGTAGGTGAGGAATTGAGGTGATAAGCTGCAATAAATATGAGTGGTACAAGTGAGAGACTCTAACCTTTAGATAAGGGAAGTGAAGTGTGGCTAAGTTACAAGAGTAACAAGAAGCATTAAGAGGTGTACTGAGAGGGTGCGTAATCAAAAGAGGTTAATAAAAACACCTTGAAAGAGGTCTAAGTACCTTCCTATTAAGAGTTCAGTCATCATGAAATAACCTTCTCCCAAGTGTTAGAGTAAAAGAAGATGTAGACCAGTTTAGAACTGATGGAATAGGTCCATAGCTTTCAAGTGTCAGCTTTAGACCTAAGGGCGAGATGATAAAATGAGTAATCAAGTCAAGTGTTTGAGAGTAAGATAGTAATGAGTTCCAAAGAGTTTGGGGGATATCTTTTTAGACATCCTTTTAGTAGTGGAGTGATGTTAAAAAGAGAAGGTTAATGATCTTATCGTGATAGTGATGGTGTGTTTATTCCATCTAAGGTTATTAATGAGGAGGAATAAAAAGATGAGGTTTTCTATGAGAAATAGTTAAATGGGAGCCCTTAGTTGGTTTCGAATAATAATGCGGACAATTTTAGTTTGTATGGCAGAGATGATAAGAGTAACCCCGTCTCATACCCAGTCCAGCTGTCATTCGAGGACGAATGATCCCAAGGGGGAGATATTGTAACACCTCGCTTTTTGAAAGAACTATAAAGACTTAGAATTGGAAAGAAACCATTTTTGGAAATAATAAAATTTGGAAAGTGTGACAAAGTTAAGCTAAGTATGAGTTTTGGGTTGACTTCCAATGACCATCACTCCTAGATCAAGCTGAGTTAGGTGTAATACCAGATACTTTAGGTAAGATCTTTGAATTATCTTTCCAATGCCACCGAGTTTGCTCAGTTTCGAGTTCGTATGAGGGAGATATGCCCATTCAAATTTGGGTTGTCCAAATAAGGAAAGTCAAAATCGGATTTTAGAAGGGTATTATGGTCTTTTCACTACCCAATTAATTAAATTCGTTTTTGGTAATGAATTTGGGGACAAAACTGATTAGATTCAGTTAAGTGGGGCAACTCGTATTCGCTAACTAACTTAGGGAACTTAGGCACGTCACCCCACTGTGAATCTATCTTTCTTTATCGTGCTTTTGATCCTCTAGATGGGAGAATGAAACCATTAGTGGAAAGATCTGTTGTTCGATCTGTTGGGGGGCGATGAGAACGCTTCATAAAAATAAGTTAGAGTTTTGAGAGAAGAGAAAAGAAGAGAAAAGAAGAGAAAAGAGGAGAGAATCAAGGCGTTCGTCGAGGTCTTGAGTTTTATCACGGATTTTCGCCATGGGTTTGATCCCTAAGAGGTAGGTAAGCTTTCATAGTGTTGGTTTTGTTCACCCACACGCCAATCATGTTAATTTCAGCGTTAAATTCGTTCCAAAAAGATGCAGATTTGATGTTCTTGAATTGTGTTCTTGAAATTGGCTTTCGTTCTTGAGTTAAGATGAGATTGATGAGTTCTTGAATAAATCGAGTCAATTTTAGAGTCGTGTTTGATTAGATTCTTGAGTATATGTATTGGGTATCTGAATCTAAAGAGAAATTGAGAAAAATAATCAAATTTAGGCGAATTGGGGTTAGAAAACGAGGAAGAAAAAGTCGGACAAGGAACATGTACCAGGTCAACGTCGCGGACATGTTCCTTCAGTGTGAAATTTTTCTCTCCGCGTCACAAACTTGCTCCCCAGACAATGTTTTTCAACAGTTTCTTATGTTTAACTATCTAAAAACACTCATAAACCTCAGAAGATCTTTCCTATCACAAATCACAACCTTGAATTCATAAATCAAATTAAAGGTAGAGTTGAGAGTCAAGGTTTGAGAGTTCTTTTAAACATTTTTTGAGAAAGTCCCTTTGACTCTTTTTGAGGAGTCTTCTACAATTTCTAATAACTTATTTCAAGACTCGAGCAAGTGAGTATGAGAATGAGGCGAATGTATTCATGAGTCTACTTTATCATCATGATATCCTTCATATCATGAACCATAACTCTCGAATTTATAATTCATACTCAAGAGAGAGTTAAGAGTAGAGTTCAAGAAAGTCTTTAAGTTTAATTGTGACTCCTTTGAGATCAACTATTGATTTGAGCTAAGTTTTGAGGAAGTAAGTATAAGAATGAGAAGAGTCGGATACATGAGTTCCATATTGTTATGTAGACCCTCGAGTGAGTCGGTCATGCCCATAAATTCCACATGAACTTTAAAATTAAGTACCTTTGATTGGAGTAGTATATTCAAGTTCCAATCTTTGAGTATTGAGCTCCTAACCGTTCTGAGACTATATTCCTAATCATGGAACTATTACATGTTCCCCATGCAGTCCTTAAGTTAAGTAGTTCATGCCCATAATTCCTCATAAACCATATGAGTCGAGAAATCTTGTGATGAGGAATATCATTGAGTCCTTGTGTTAAGTCATTCATGCCCATAATTCTGCATGAACCTTATGAGTTGAGATTTCTTGAAATGTGTAGTATCATTGAAGTTCTTGAGTTCTGAGTTGTGGAGTTCCGAGTATCGAGTTCTTTGTATCATTAATGAAAACCTTGAATTGAGTCGTTCACGTCCATCATTCGGCATGAACCCTATTTTGAGAAGTTTTTTACAATTTTTTTAAAACTTGTGTTAAGACTTGAGCAGTTGAGTTGAGAAAGTGTAGAGTCGAGTTCATTTTTCTTAAAATGATATATGGGAACTTAGTAGTTCCCAAGGGTAAATGTTTTCACATTTAAAAGTGGATGAAACTGAGATTTGCTAAACAGTTTTGAGCAGTTGAGTAACATCTCTTTTTAGAGAAAGATTTTGAGTAATAATCTCAAACCACAGAAAGAGTTATGTTTTTAAACATATGAGCTGAGTATATTTTGGGAGTAGTATTGAACACCAATATGGAGGAGAGTTCATACAAGTCATAGCCCCCATAAACCATGTAGCCGACGTGGGTAGAAAGGGTCATACTTTTTAGATGATTCCTTAGTGCTTTTTAGCACAGACTAATGGATCCACTTAGTTGAGAGGTCTAATACCTTAGCAAAGTATAGGACAGTTCTGGCAGCGCGGGCGAGACGTTGTATCATCACATAGCTCATAGTGATGGTTGTCGGTTAGATAAACTCCCACATAGTTGTATTTTTATAAACACACTGAGTATTATTGTATTTTTCAATACATTGAGTTGCTATCTATAGTTTTACAACTTTCCATATATATTGCATCTTTTACTATTGTTTTATCCTTGAGTATCATGAGTTGAGTATTTCGAGTTGAGTACCTTCGAGTTGAGTATCTTGAGTTGAGTATCTTGAGTTGATCTGTGCTTCATTGTGTCAAGTACCTTATTGTTGAGTTTCACTGAGTTGAGAACCTTATTACTGAGTTGAGTATCTTATCCTTGAGTATTTCTGAGTTGAGTAAGTTTTAGTATTGTTGTGTATCCTTGAGTATTCCTTGAGTTGAGTAAGTTTGAAAAGAGGTAAGTATGTTTCCTTTTTATCAAGTTCAAGCTTATGTTATGCTTTAGAATTCCCCTTAGATGCTCGTACATTCCACGTATTGAGCCATTTGGCCTGCATCATTTCATGATGCAAATACATGTATTCAGGGTCATCAACAGGAGCTTCGTTGGTACCACATGGAGTTCGAGTTAGCTATGGTTAGCCTCCTTGCTTACGGAGGGTTCCACTTTTACTTTCAGTTATATTAGTTGTTAGGAGGTCGTGGGTCTTGTCCCGACTTCCTTCCTTGTCATTTAGAGGCTTCATAGATAGACTGTAGAGTTTCAGAAGTTTGTTCATTTATTTTATTATATTTTTAAAGACTTAAGTTGCCTATTTTATGGCGAGTAGAATAATTTATTTTATTCAGAGTTTTTCATTTGAGTTAAAACCTTGTAATTGATTTTCATGAATTTTTATTCTGTTTTTAGGTTTTGTATGCTTGAGTTAGTCTTCCTCTTGTAGTCAGCTAGGATGAGGGTTCCCTTGGGGACCAACATTGGCTCTCGAGTGTCGGCCAAGTCCCGGGTGTAGGCTCGGGTCGTGACAGTTTTATTCAACCAAGTGTCTAAAGAAAGATGGTTCTCTTAGAATGTGTATAAATTACCATTAGTAGAACAAGGTTACTATAAAAAATAAGTATACTCTCTCGATAATTGATGATCACTTTGACCAACTTCAAGGTTCCACTTGTTTTTCAAAGATAGACCTCAGATATGGCTATCATCAGTTGAGAGTAAAGTGAAAGTGATATCCCTAAGACAACTTTCAGGATCCTAAATGGTCATTATGAGTTCCTAGTTATCTCCTTTGTTTTGACTAATGCTCTTGCAACATGGACCTTATGAACAAAGCCTTATCTAGATATGTTTGTTTTCGTAATCATTGATGACATTCTAATCTATTCGAGGAATGAGGAAGATCATGCTAGTCATCTCAGAGTAGTTCACCAAACTCTAAAGGATAAGGAGTTAGATGCTAAATTCTCTATGTGTGAATTTTGACTTGATATTGTGGCATTCTTAGGCCATGTTGATTCCGGTGATGGAATTTTAGTTGACACTCAAAAGAAAGAGGCAGTGCAGAACTAGCCTAGACTTATATCCCCAACTAATATGAGGAGTTTCTTGGGATTGGTTGTCTATTATAAAAAGGCTCGTCGAGGGGTTTTAATCTATTTTATCCCTATTGGCCAAGTTGACTCAGAAAATAGTTAAGTTTCAATGGTCTAAAGCTTGTGAGAAAAGCTTTCAGGAATTGAAAATGTGGTTGACTACTGCCCCAGTGTTGACCTTACTAGAGGATATGCAAGGCTTTGTGGTGTATTGTGATGCATCCAGAGTTGGACTGGGTTGTGTATTAATGCAGAATGGCAAGGTTATAGCTTATGCCTCCATTTAACTTAAGATTCACTAGAGGAATTACCCAACCCATGATCTAGAGTTTTATACTGTAGTGTTTGCTTTGAAAATATGGTGTCATACTTATGGTGTTCATGTAGATGTGTTCACCGATCACAAGAGTCTTCAGTATGTGCTTAGTCAGAGAGAGCTTAATATCAGACAGAGGAGGTGGTTGGAGTTACTCAAGGATTATGATATGAGTATTCTCTATCACCCAGGTATGGCTAATGTTGTTGCTGATGTTTTGAGCAAATTGTCTATGGGGTAGTACGACCCGTGTTGAGGAAGACAAGAAAGAGTTAGCAAAAGATGTGCATAGACTCGCATGATTAGCAGTTCGACTAATGGATTCCAACGAAGGAGGAGAATTGGTGATGAATGGGGACGAATAGTCACTAGTGTCTGCGGGGATATGGTGTATTGTGGTACCAAGGTATATTGTGTGTGCCAAGGGTGGATGAACTCCAACAGAGAATCATGGAGGAAGCTCATAGCTCCAAATATTATGTCCATCCGAGTTCTACAAAGATGTATCGCGACTTGAGAGAAGTCTATTGGTGGAATAATATGAAAAAGAGTATTGTAGAGTTCGTTGCTAAGTGTCTGAATTGTCAACAGGTCAAAGTAGAGCACTAGAGGCCTGGTGGTATGGCTTAGAATATAGATCTTCCAGAATGGAAGTGGGAGATAGTCAATATGGATTTCATTACAGGTTTACCATGGTCTCATAAGAAGCATGGTTTAATTTGAGTGATTGTAGATTGAATGACTAAATCAACCCATTTCTTATCGGTAATGATTACCCATTTAGCAAAAGACTATGGTAAGTTATATATTCAAGAGGTAGTCAGACTTCATGGATTTCTGGAGTCCATCAATTCAGATAGAGGTAAGTAATTCACCGCACAATTTTGGAAGTCTTTTAGAAAGGTTTGGGTTCGAAGGTGAACCTTAGTACTACTTTTCATCCTCAGAAAAAAAAAATGTGGGTATCTCTTAAGTGAAAAGAGTGCAACATATTTTACTCCCCCTAATTAAAATATCACTTAATAATTGTAAAAGATGTCACAATCTTTATTATGTCTTTGTAACCAAATCACATTCATGAAGATGTTGCATCCTTGAGCTTATCTTAATATATCATTTTCTTGTCTCTTGGATATGTCGAGTTCAACCAAATACATCATTTAGTTTTCCTTATAAACAATTCCTAACTCAAGCGCCAGTAGTAACAACAGTTGGTTTCTCAAATGTGAATGCAACATCAAATCTCATTACTCGAGTAGGTAAAACAACTGATAACTCCTTAAGTAGTTAGTATTCACACTTGATGGATGATATCTCCATTTACATATACCACTAGTATCATATCCTGAAAGTTCGTTAGATCCATCACTAGAACATATCATACCCATCGAGAAATTCTTACCCAGATAGCCCACACATTTCTACCCATGAAGTAACCGCAATAAATTTCTAAATCTGTTCAGCATCTATCCCAAAAAGATATTCACCCTTTCGTAAACCTGGTCGATAGCACAAGTAACACATTCCACAACTCTAACCAAGAAAACACATCTACCGATGAAGTAGTCGTATTTTAACACTTAAACCATTTGAATTCTCTTTATTTCTGAATAACTAATCATAGAAGAAAAAAATATTCATGCATTCCCTCAAAACATTTTTCACCATTACTATTCAAATATCCTCAAAACTATCATTGAACTAAAACCTTACTGAATCTCTTCGAATCGCAAAACATTCCATGTCTGACCACACCTTTTTTCTATAAGTCTCACTTCTGCGTTAGTACCAGATTTAACACTAAAACCACATGATGACATCCCAAATGCATGCACAAATAATCAAGGACAATTCATCACTATAAGTGAGAGAATGGAATGAAGTAATAGGAATCAGGTTGGAACAAGAACGCACAATAAAAAGTCAAGAAGTGAAGGATTTCCTAAAAGTCACAGTAGTCTATCAAAGATAAGTAACAGACTTATGTTCACCGATCCTCAAGACTATATTAGACATGGCTTGTACACTGTGAGACCTATGAACCTTGCTCTGATATCATTTGTCACGATTCAAAAACCGAGCGTGATAGCACTTATCTTATCCCACCAAGAGAGATCGATAAAGTAAATGTGAAAGTAAGAATGAAATTTAATTCTAATCATACCATAAACATGGAAAAATATAATATAACTCAATATACCTGATAAACGCTCAACTACACCTCATCCAATGCTAGGTGTAGGCGATCATAATCTAGTATATAATCTAATGAAAGGTCGGGGTCGAACCACAGTGAGAGGTACCGTATCGAATTCAATTAGGAAGTAAAGATATGATTCTAATCGACTATAGAAGTAGACATTGTCGAAATCAAATAAAATAAGCCAAAGGTTTGACAACAAATGTCAGATAAGGGGTTTTACTACAATAAACACTAAAACATGGAATCAAACAAGTAACACGGAGTTCTCGGGTTGTGATCTATTATAAGCTAATTTCACTATATGGGTAATTGAAGTTTATTGATAATGTACTGAATCACTCTGGGTACACAAGACTATAGGTGCAATAGTTTTCTCTTGAACAACTATTACGGTTCAGGCAAGTTCTCTCGAAACTCGACAAGCTTGACACTACAACACAACCTAAAACCTTAATTTATCTACTCTCTCGAGCTCGATAAGTAGGAGTGAGTTAAGACTCACTCTCTTGAGCTGAACCCATAACAACTTACACACTACAATCTTCAATCGATAACTTTGGTTTTAGAACCTCTCTCTCGAGCAAGCCCAAAATACTAAGCTAAAATTGTATTTTCAACTACAATTCATAAATTACTACTTAGCTATCAATCAAACCCACATTAAAACAATATTTAAATCATTAAACAACAATACCCATAAGCTAATTAGGTAACTAATCACATGATCACACCCCAAGAATTGGTGTTTTAGCCAAACAACATAAAACAATAGAAATCAATACCAAAAACATTCTTTATGATCTAGGTATTGTAATCAAAGTTTCCAAAATGATCCAAAGTACTAACATTCAAAGACCCACTTCAAATTTAATTGAGAAACACTTCTTAGTTGTTTTCCAATGGGGAAAAATACTGAAAAACTGAAGAAAACTAAAACTAGACTTCAACAATAAAAACTTGGACACTTTTGAACTCTTTTAAAATTCTATTTATAATTTCCCAAATTCAGCTCGAAGGACCATTAGGCGCGGTAAGTCGAGCATCGTCGATTAGGTCGGTGACGCGCCAATCACTACTTTCGATCGCATGTCTACTTTGGCTTTTTATCCTCAAGGCTTTATAACTTTAAGCGATCCAGTAAGTTTCACCGATTCGGTCTGCGATTTGCCGAAGGTTCGAATCCATCGCCAAGTTGGCTTCTCCCCAGGGCAAGCAGTCTCGAACTTTAGGCTAGCTGAAGTGCCACTCGGCGACTCACTGAGTGTCTTTGGCGATTCTCAGCAATTTGCTATCTTTACCCTTTTTCATCTATTTATCCTCTTTTAGCCCAATAGTGTCCTTGTCTTGCTCCTTTTGACTTCCTTGCTACAAATCAACATTTTAACATCAGTTCGGAGCATAAATTAGGCATTTGAGGACAATGAACTATCAAACAAAGATGTAAATGAGTCAAAATATAGGACTCATAAAAACTCCCAACTTAACCTTTTGTTGTTCCTCAAGTAAAACTTCAAGATCAATCAGTTCAACAAAGATGTCTACAAACAGTGCTACTCAAGAATTAACACATGCACACAAGAGGTTAAAACTACACAGGCAATGTTCAATTGTGCACTCTAACTTTCAAATCGTGACTAAACATCATTAAATGGACCCAAGTTCACAATGCTTGCTTCAAATGCAAGTTCAAGCTCAACAACAACATTCATATGCCCTCACACCAAAAATGATTCTATGCTCACAAAATGCTCATCAACTTTAAGAATTCAGAATCAGAAACAACTCTCACTCTCTCAAAAACCAACACATGCATGATCCTTCCCCATAGGTTTGCCCGTATTTTCCAATTAACAAGATAATAAGCTCATTCAAGATCACAAAGGTCTTTTAAGGTGTGTACCAGGGCTGAGTGTAATTGTATGATCAATTAGGTTTAGTGACTACTATCTTCATGAAACATGGCCTGCATCACATTGTTTCACCTTCTCTTACAACACTTGTTGACTCTCAAAGTCACACCCCATTATTTTAACCACAACTTATTGGATACCCCATTTCCTTTGCTCATTTCACACACTTTATTTCCACAACATTTCTCTTTTTCAATCATTTTCATCTTTCTTTCTTCTTATCTCTTTTTTTGAATGGAGGGGTTCCATCATTTCCAACCAGATCTTTCAATGGGGAGAATTTCTCAAACTTCTTGATTAACCTCATTTTTCACCACACCCACAACTTAGGATTTTGACCTAAGTTGGCTATTTATAACAACCAATGCCTTACGAAGATCATAGGTAGGAAATGGTGCCAAACTAAGTTCACACTCCCACAAGGTGGTCACAAAGAGGTATAATAACGACATTGGTTCACTCTCCATAAATTGCCTAAGATCATCTCTATCATTCACTCACATTAGCCAATCGGACCAACAAGGCAAGTTCTAGGTATAACCAAGCACAAATTACAAGTCAATCTCATCACACATGGCATCCAACACAATTATCAAAGCAAGACTAAACCATTTTCACAAACGTGCAAGGGTCATCACAATAGTTCTACTCAACAAATCGCATAGTCACAATAAGATGCTATGAGTTCACATATGACTTATGCCACTCAATTCGTCTCATTAGATTTTTCCACACATGTCGTTCAAATAAGAGAACTATTCTAGTTATTGGTATTGAAAAACCGATACTCAAAAGAGAACAACCACATTCACACAACTAGAGGTGGAATTTTCTTTTACAATTGGTTCAAAATCATTTGCAATTAAAAACAATGGACCAATATGGATCAAAAACCATGATATAGATATAAAAACCAAAAGTCGAATCCAACATTCATAAAACCAAAAAACAACAATAATTACAAAACAAAAACAACCCAAAAGAGGTGGGTATGGAAATACCTCACCCTGCCAACAAAAATAGCAGTTGTCCTCAAGTGCAAAGAGATTATAAAAAATAATCTAAAAATAACAGAAAGAGAGGCAAAGAGTCAGCCGTCCAGGCTAGGCCTAGGGTGAAGTCTACATGTCGGAAACTCCATTTAAATGGGCATTAGTGCTAGGCATATCAACATCCTTGGCTCCGCTGGAGCCCACCATAGAAACATCCCTCAAGTAAGCCTGTACAGTTGTATCCACCATGGCTCCCTCTATGTCTGCCAAGTCATCAAAGACAACATTATCTCTAACACCGAGTTGCTCCTCATCTGTCTCTACCTCGGACTCAATAGCAGCATCATCAACTCTAATCTCATCTCCGGTAGTAGCCGGAGGAACCTCAAAACTAAACGAAACATCAACACTCACCATCTCAGAAATCTCCACAGTCTCGAACAACATCGATAAATTAGTGGACTTCAGCTCGTCCAAATCTTTGCGAAGTCCAACAACATCCGCCTTCAAGGCTGTCATAACAATGGTAGTCCCTTGGCTTTTCTCACACTCCTCAACACTCACTGTAAGGGCATCCAACACCAACTTGTGGCTCTTAATCATCAATCTATGCGCCCTCAACTTGGCCCTGATAGGATCTAAAGTGATAGCAATAGCCCACTCTATCAACCCAGGCAAAATAGCCTCTACTCGGAAGGCACACACATCAACAAATTCATCCAGATGGCCCATCTTGTACAACATGACTTGGGTGATATGGGGTCTGGAGGCAGTAGCAGCTGAAGAACGAGTGGGAGGGCGTGTAGTAGAAGTACTAGGGGTCTTAGAAACAAAAGGGCCAAATGTACTTGAGGGACCACTGGCTTGAGAGGGTATGATCACTTCTGTCGGACACATATCAACGTCGACCTCAGGGATTTATCCATCGGTGCTTCCCTCCTCCTATCAGCCACATCCCGCATGTACTTCGCCTCAATATGTTTGATGTCAGTAGAAGAGGTGGGTGTCAATTCCAGATCCATTTTCTCATCTCTCAGAACACGGGCCCATCTGCATAGCTCGGTGATCATCACCAAAAATGGGAGTTAGGTTTGGATCTTTTTGGCCCTCATGGCCATCTCTTACTCTATCAGCAGACCCAAATTTGACCTCTACCTAAATATAATGGAACCAAGATAGGCTACCTTTGGGTGGTGGAGAATTAACTCGGTCTGTGATGGCATAACAGTGCTGCTAATAAACTCAAACTAGTATTTGGCAACAATGTTCTGGTCCTTCTTCTCGATAGGTGAACTTGCCTCAATCCACCTCAGGGTAACATCGGAAAGGAGGGGTGCCAACCAACCCTTAAGATCATCCAGGGTCTTCTTCTTAACTAGATCGATGTAATCGTGCATGAAGTCTGTTGAGAACCCAAGTACCTCATTGATATCCAAAAATCTACACTTTACCTTCTTTCCTCAAAAAACCATGAAGTCAACTGGCTTAAAGTCACTTGCCTTCTTCCTCCCCTTTTGCACAAATTTTTCGTAGGCTGAATAGAATTCCCGGACCCAAGTAGGAATATATGGGCCTCGGGGTTTGGTGAAAACCTCTAACTTATGGAACCTTAGAGTGTTACATACTTCCGGATGTTTGTCCACCACACCATCGGTAGACATTCTCTTTTCTACTAATATGGTCCTTAAACCCTCAGCCTTTAGTCGGTTGAGTGACCGGGGAGGAGGTCCCTGAACTAGTAGTGCATGGACCACTGTCTGTGTGCTGGGGCTATAGCTGGAGGAAGAGGAGGAGGTGTAGGTGGTACTAGGATTATAGATAAATCATTCATCGATTTGGAGAGTAGCTCCGCTCTCCTAGCCTGTAATAACTAGTCATCCTCTGGCTCGGATATGGAGACCGGAGACCCATCCTAAGAACTACACTTATGGTCAGAAGGAGTGAGGTACGTGGCATAGATCCCCTCACTGTCGAAGCTCTCTGCCTCCGGTGTGGGTTGCATTAGGCCTTTGCCCTTGCCCTTCCCCCTTTTGGAGGAAGTTTTGTAGCTTTAGCCCTGGAAGCAGCCACTTCCTCATTGATTGCGATTCCATGTGCATGCTTTTGTGGCAGTATGTCTCTACCAGCGACTTTGGGTCTAGCCATACCTGCAATTTAAAATAGAAAATGTTAGATAAATATAAGAAAATTTCAGAAAATAAAACTACACGAAAACTCGCCGAACCAATGGACGAGTCATCGAACAACTTTGGCGAGCTAGGTCGGGCTCACCAAAAACTGTAGAATAAATGCTCGAAAATCAAAGCTGGCCGGTGATGTCCATGGCCATTCAGTTGATCGCCAAAACCTTTCGGCTAACTAGAAGTAGCTCACCAAAAGTTACAGAACAATTTCAAGAATTTAGGGCGCAAAAGGGCGATCAGGAAGTACTTTCGGTGAGTCGCCGATTAAACTCGGTGAACCCAGGCGTATCACTGAGAGTTACAAAACTCAAACTAAAAATTTAAAGAATTAATGGGCGATCTAGGGGACATTGTGCGAACCTCCAAACTACTCGACGAGCTTGACCACGGGGTACTCAGACTTCCCCTGATTTTCCCACGAAAATAAAATTAAACACTCACAATATGCAATTAAAGCAAGACCCATAAGACCCATGGCCACGGGGTACTCAGACTTCCCCTGATTTTCCCAAAATTGGCAAATTGACATCTTTTGCCTTTAAGAATGACGTTAACCGCTCCATCATTAGGAAAATATCGACAATTAGCACAATTTGGGGTTACTAAGACTTCATCCCGCTATACCCACAACATATTCAACACAACCTAACTATTTTAACTCAATTTTAACGATCAACGACATATGGATTTATAGTTTACGACCAACAACACAATTTTGAACCAACTACAGGCAAACAAATGATCATAAGATAAACCAAACAACATTACATACATATATCAACCACAAACCGATCATGCATTTGATTTCAACCAACTATTTAAAAATGGGGTTTGGAAAACCAACCTTCTATGTTGAAATTTGTAAAACTAGGAAGCAAAGAAATCCCTGAGCAAAATATTCCAAGCAAAACGAGAACAAAAAGTGTGGAAGTTAAAAAATAGGAAAGTGAAGAGGTTTTTGAACTTAAAATTATTTGGCCTTCTTAAAACTCTTCAGTTCGCGTGCCAGTGGGCGAAGTAAGTCGGGGTCGCCGACCCATTCAGTGATACACCGAATGGTACTTCAGCTTACCAACCTGTTCGGTGAGTCGCCGACTGAACTCTTGGCTTCCAAGTTTTACAGAATACCCCATCAAGGTGGGTAATTCAAACGGCGGTCCAAATCGTGCACGCCGACCTGTTTGGCGTGTCGTCGATTGGACTTTTAGCTCAACTACTACTCATTTTCCAACTTGCATTATCAACAGCCGTTATTCAAAAGAAAAATTTGAAAACATCAAAAACTTGGGTTGCCTCCCTAGAAGGACCTTATTAAATGTCGTGGCACGACGGAGATACCAATTCAAGCTTTATTTTTGGATTGGCCATTGTGTTAGTAGGCAGCCCTCTTTTTCTCCTTGGATTCAAATGAGTCAAAATTTGAACCAATTGTGTCTCCAGTTGTTTAATGGAGATGGAGTGAGAAGTCACCATCTAGTTGAGAGTTGAGACGTCATCCTTCATCTCTTTCAACAATTTGTCTTACCCTTCCAATTTATTGAGAATGCATGAGAACATATCTTCAGTGCAAAAATTCTCCGGGTCAACCTTTTGATCTTTGGTCTTTTGATACTCATGGGGAGGTACATATCTCACCTTGTCCCCATCTCTCTCATTCCAACTTGCATTGCGATCACGCCATTCCGTTTCACGGTCTCTCTAACCATCATCACGTTCTCTATTCCAACCTTGATTCCCGCCCGACCTAGGATAGCTCAGACGGAAACCACCACCTTTATTTGCAAGAAAGCTCACTTCCTCATTTTAAAGAGCATCAAAATGCATATCCTCGGGATTCCCCCTGCTAACAACAACAACATTCACTAGCTCTAGTACCACTACCCATTACATTGTTTGACAAGGGATCTAATTAAATCATCATTTTAGCCATTTTTTTGTCCCTCTCTTGGTATTTTTTAATCTGTTCCTTCGTCATCCTACATGTTAAGGGAGAAATTTGATCCTCTCTTGTATACCATGCTCAATTTATTTTGGGCATGCTATCAAGAAACACAGAAGTAATCTCAAACTGTTGCTGCATAATACCACCTTGGACAAGTTGATCACCCACTCCCTTATTCACCAAATCTTGATTCCGGTAGAAGTACTATAGCAAGACATTGTTTGGAAGTCCATGAGTTAGGCATTGAACTAGTAATTTCTGAAAGCGAAGCCAAGTCTCGTGGATTGGCTCACCATCCAAGTGTTTGAAACCTTGGATATTATCTCTCAAAGACATCATCCTCAAAAGAGGAAAGAACCTTGTGTAGAAAGCGTCAGCCATTTCATCTCAAGTCTTGATTTAGTCCTTTAGGAGATCGACTAACCATTAGGTAGCCTCTCCCATCAGTGAGAATGGGAACAACCTGAGTCTAACCGACTCTTGGGATACATTCTTGAACGATAAAGGGCCACAAATGTCCATGAAGTTTTAAATGTGGTTGTGAGGGTCTTCATGCGCCAAACCTCCAAATAACCCCCTCATTTGCAAGAATTGCAGCATTGTGCTCGTACAGTGGAACATTGCATTCCCCACGACCGGTGCCTACCGGATGGAACCTGCACCGCCCAAGTGTATATCATTCATATTGTCCTTGTTCACATCATTCAGATTTCCTATATCATCATTTTGGCCCAGAAGAATGGCATTTCTATCGTTTACGCTCATTTCGTCACCTGTTCCAAGGCAACAAACAACAACAAACAGTAAGAGAGTTCAACTATAACACAACAAAAATCACAAACAAACTTTAAAAAGAGAATTCAATAACACCACTCCCCGGCAGCGGCACCATTATTGATAAAAGCTAAAATACACATCATCCAATACTAGGTGTAGGTGATCGTAATCTAGTATATAACCTAAAGAAAGGTCGGGGTCAAATCCACAGGGAGCGGTACCATATTGAATTCAATTTGGAAGTAAAGATGTTTTTCTAATCAGTTATAGAAGTAGACATTGTCAAAATCAAACAAAATAAGTCAAAGGTTTGACAACGAATGTTAGATGGGGGGTTTTAAGGTGTCAATTAACAACTACAATAATCATTATACATGGAATTAGACAAATAGGAAAGAGTTCTCGGGATGTGATCTATTATACGCTAATATCACTATATGGGTAATTGAAGTATATTAATAAAGTGTTGAATCACTGTGGGTAGGCTAGATTATAGGTGCAATAGTCTTATCTCGAACAACTATTACGGTTCAGGCGATTTCTCTCGAAACTCGACAAGCTTGACACTACAAAACAACCCAAAACCTTAATTTATCTAATCTCTCGAGCTAGATAGGTAGAAATGAGTTAAGATTCACTCTCCCGAGTTGAACCTATAGCAACCCACACACTACAATCAGCAATTGATAACCTTGGTGTTAGAACCTCTCACTCGAGCAAGCCCAAAACACTAAGCTAAAATTGTATTTGCAACTACAATTCATAAATTACTACTCAACTAGCGATCAAACCCACATTAAAACAACATTTAAATCATTAAAAAACAATACCTAGAAGATAATTTGTTAAATAATCACATGATCACATCCCAAGAATTGGGGTTTTAGCCAAGCACGTAAAAAAGATAGAAATCAATACCAAAAACATTCTCCATGATCAGTGTATTGTAATCCAAGTATTCAAAATGATCCAAAGTACTGAAAATAAAACACACACTTCCAATCTAGTTGAGAAATCCTTCTAAGTTGTTCTCCAATGGGGAAAAATACTCAATTTATAGGTTCCCAAATGTCAGCTGCAAGGACCATTAGGCGAGGTAAGTCGAGCGTCACCGATTAGGTCGGCGATGCGCCAATCACTTCTTTCCATCATCGGCCTGCTTTGGCTTTTTATCCTCAAGGCTCTGTAACTTTAGGCAGAATGTGTCACCGATCCGGTCGGTGGTTAACCGAAGGTCCAAACAATCGCCAAGTTGGCTTCTCCCTAGGTCTGGCAGTCTGGAACTTTAGGCGAGCTGAAATTCCACTCGGTGAGTCGCCGAGTGGCTTTGGCGATTCTCAGTATTTTGTTATCTTTAGCATTTTTCATCTTTTTACTCCTTTTTGCCCGGTAGTGTCCTTGCCTTGATCTTTTCGCCTTCCTTGCTACAAATCAAAATTTTAACATTAGGTTGGAGCATAAATCAGGCATTTGAGGACAATAAACTGTCAAAACAAAGCCCTAAATGAGTCAAAATATAGGACTCATCAATAACCCCAAAATGTGGTGTCACGTGGACAAGCCTCTAAGTATTATGATAGATTCAAAAGAAATACAAGTGTGAATATATCCATATCTAGAATAGTATAAAGACATAATGAAAGATTATGAGACGTTTAGCGAGATGACAAGTAGCTACCTCATGAACTTCCAAAGCAAGCCTTAGATGAAGATGAGAAGGGGATGATCAACATGATCGGAGATTGTAACCATACAAATGTACAAAGCAGGAGAGTGAGTACCAAACAACAACAATAGTCATCAATCAGCTCTAACCAACCCTAAGTAAAGCAATATTGAACACATGTACCATCTGAACCTCCACATACTACAATTTGTATAGAAATCAGACGAAGCCAACTTAACAATATACATTTCATAGGACAACATAGTACATAGAATACATAACAACCTGCATCTCAACACATATATAATTGCAACACCTAGAAACTAGTAGACTAAACTAAAGCCTTATGTGAGGGTTCTAGAGTTTGACGTGAGGGTTAGAGTCGTAAATATGACTTTCCGTGGGGAGGAACTCCCCCATCATCTATCTTCTCTTCCGCTCTCCTCTGGTTAGCCCTCGTATTCATATCCTATAAACACAAGAGACATATTAGGAAAAGGACACTTATAGACCACACTCTAAGGCACGACATCAAGAGTATTGAAATAAAGTGAAACTTCTATCGTCCTATAGCCTCTCGCTCATAGGTGTGTCTCGACTCATACCGATGAACAAGACTCTACTAGATGTGGCTTTCGAGACTTCAAACCTAAAAACCATTTTTAAAACCTTATGCTCTGATACCAAGTTTGTAACGACCCGATAACAACCCCTAGCCGTTACATGCGTATTCGACCTCTCAGAGGTCTTATACAAGCCTTAGCATTCATTCATCCCATAAATCATAAAAATCACTAAGAATTTAAAACTTTTATTCAATAAAACAATAAGAGTTCAAGAGTCATCAACATTTGAAAACATCAATATGCAAGCGGAACTACTAAGTCTCTTTAGCCAATCTTAGACAAGAACTTAAAACGTACTAAGGGACACTCCCCTTTACAAATGAAATGAAACTTAAGTGTCTATTACAATGACTAAGAAACTTCTAAAGATATTCCTCGAATCTTGAGGACATACCAAAGACTTGGAAGAGTGAACCAATCCAAGCAACTCCAAGGCACAATCTCCTCCTAGTTACCACAACCTACACTTGTAGTAAAATAGAAGAAAGGGGTTAGGACAACACACGTACTAAGTATGATAATATGCAAAACATGCTAAAAAGGACATTTGTTTGGAAGTTATGCTTTCATGCCATTTTGATAAAATCTTATGAACATCAACATAATAGGCACCTTAAAAGTCACAACCAACAATACAAAGTCATATGCTTAACAATACATCATAAACAGACATAACCCATTTACATTTACCTTCTTGCCTTGGACCTCCACCTTAAGTAACCCTTAAGAAATACCTTTGTGCAATGTATGGGCACCGTCCCATACCATCACCCAAACTAAGGCACCACCTTAAGGTCATACAAAGTGCACTTACCATGCATACCTCAACCTTCAGTAATTAATCACATAAGACATATAAGCACATAAGCCAACAAGTCACTTCATAAAACTAGAACACTCATCAAATGTCATCCCAAGACTCACCTAAGTAAGACATGGTGAGGCAGCCCATACTACATCTCCATACCTCACCCAAGTGATCCTTAAGGCTACACAAGACAAGCTCCATTCACATCTCAACATAAATCGTTCATTCAATTTAATGAATTTAGACAACTTCATTCATTAATGACATAAGATCATCACATTCTTTCAATTCAACATAAGCACTTACATTCAATTCATTTAGACTCACTTTCACATTAGCAAGCTCAAGGACCAACACTTTCATTAATTAGCCCAATGAGACTCATTCATTCATTATCATTACTAAGACACACGAAGATTTCCCTTAAATGTCTATCTGTGCAATGTCTAGATGATGTCCCATTCCATCATCTATCCTAAGTAGTACACCCTTAAGAGACCCTAATTCATTCCTTCATTAATGTGGGGGAAGAGCCTTAACCGACATAGACCATGGAGCTTGACATGCAATCCCGGTAGTAACCCTTACCGGATGAGGGATACCCACTTGCCTAAGGTAGGGTCATTCTTTTAGCCTTTACGTGGTAGATAACACTAGCTAGTCCTATGTGGGCAATTAGTTAAGGGATAGAAGGATTACTTCTAAGTACCCACATCTCAACTAACGAAGGGGCACCCATCTTAAGGGTTTCTACTAAATACTCACATCTCAACTAACAAAGGAGTATCCACCCATCTTCATATCCTCTCGGTGCTAGACATTACTCCCCCACGGAGTTTGGACATTCATTGCCTTCATTCATTTAGGGATAAGGATTGCTACTAAGTATTCTCATCTCAACTCACGAAGGAATACCCATCCTAGCCCAACATTCATTCATTCATTCATTAAGGAAGCTCTTGGATTCAAAGATGAGAACACCTTTCATCTAGGAACCCCATTTATTTAAAGGAGTACTTTATGAGACTATCCTTACAATAGACCCAAATTTCATTCATTAGCATTAACTCCCATTCTCTTCATTCATTCTCACTTTCTCTCACTAGGTGTGAGGGTAGGTAAACCTAGTCTATCCTAACCTCACCTTCATTATAAGTCATTCAAAGAAGACAACAACCAAGCATACATATAAAGTCTCCACCCAAGGTCACCTTTCATGCTCTTAGATCATACACAAATTCACATCATATCACATTACCTTCACATAATCAACATTACTCAAAACAACAATCATCCAACTTTGCCTACAAGGCCATGATCACAACATGCTTATAAAGTAAACACC